>JAMKCH010047410.1:0-12352 GCA_023653785.1 Ophioderma brevispina | reverse complement strand
ATGGTAATAACTAAACAAGTATGATACCAGCTTTAAAATGAACATAGGCTTGCTAGTTTTTTTTTCTTTTTTACAAGGACTCCATAAACACACAGACACTAGTGACAGCATTATACTTTGTTTGCTTGCTGCCATCACTTAGATTGCATACTTATAACTCTGGGTTTACACAAATACACAATATGCTACCAGAACCAAAACCAGAAATAGGCTAGACTTTTAACACCATGAATTTAGGACCCCATGTGAGTGACACATACATAGATGTTTTACAATGACCAATAGGCCATGAGGCCAAAGTGAAAAAGATGCTCGGATAAGGACCAAGGTGGCGCACCCCTGGGAAGTACATAATTCTTCTGAAATAATTTTCCTAAAATTATAGAAATCAGTTCTACGTGTTTTCTCACTTCTAGTATGTGCATATTCTCGAGAAAATGAATTAAATGTCATCTCAATTTATGCACTGAATATCAGTGACTACGGGTCGGGATGTATACCATGATTCATTGGCTCCATCAAATAATGGGGGCTATTGATAAGTAAATCCGCTCGGTATGTAGAAGACCAAGCACTTCACAGATTCCTTTTTCATCTTGAACTGCAGAGCCAGTGTTATTATCCATGCAACTGAAAAGATTGCAGGTGCTATACCATCACCCCAATTTAGATTAAGCTATTTTTCATGACGTGGAACACAAATTACCCGTCCTCTTTCACAAATAAATAAAGTTAGAGGTTCTACTGTGTGTTCAATTTTCTTTGACCCTACATTTCATCCTTTATTCGAAAGGGAAACGAAGGTGAACAAAGCTCATGAGAAAAAATTGTTTGGCAAACTGTGACCTAACATCTTGGTGCAGAAGCAAACCCGTAACTTGCCGTGTAACCCCATTTCTATGCAATTTATTGCTTTCATAGCAGAAATCGAAAATCATTCACCTATATGAAATGCAGGTGAACCGGTGCCAAACAAACTTTTAATTGAATAGAAAAGTGGTCCAATATTAATATGATTAAGTTATGGGTGTTGGTTCTGCACCAAGATGTTAGGTCATAGCTTGCCAATCAAACTTCTTTCATGATTTTTGCTCATCTTCCTTTTCTTTTTGAATAAATGATGAAATATACGATCAAAGTTATTAAACTCCCAGCAGAAGTTTGAGTTTTATTTTCTTCGTGAATGAGGTTGTATCTCAATCTAAACCGGGCTGTGAAAACAATTCAAAAGCTTTTAACGTCATGGACAATAACAATGGTTTTGCAGTCCCAGAGAATCTGAAGTCCGTTGTCCTATTCATCCTATTCATAACGGGCGGATTTACTTATCAATAGCACCATTATTTGCTGGAGTCATGGAACATGGTGTACATCTCTAGGTCACTGATATTCAGGGGGAAAAAAGGAGATGACATTGAATTCATTTTCACGAAAATGTGCACATACTAGAAGTGAGAACACGCGTAGAACTGATTTTGATAATTTTAGACAATTTATTTCAGCAAAATTATGTACTTGTAAGGGGTGCGTCACCTTAGTAAACGCTATGAGATCTTGCCCGCTAGCCTACAAGGAATACCAAGAATCAGAGACAGATCCAGGATTATCACTTTACATGTAACCAACATTGAACTGATTCACATAAGTTCATACATGTAACTCTTTACAAATGTATAGTAACTAGGGAATTTTTTATACTGGTGTATTCAGGGGCGGATCCAGACCTCACTGGAGGGGGGGTGCCGAGATAAATTTTTAATTTTGCTGGGATGTAATGGCTGCGTAGCAGCCACGGTGCCGCGTAGTGGCGGTGGGGGTGGGTACGGGACAGCGGGAAGGGGTATCCCCTTCCGCGCTTCGCGCGGAAGCTCTTCATTTTTATCATGGCAATCAAACTTTTCCCACTGTAGTTGAGGGGAAATGTTCATATCACTTATATCTAAGTGCGCTGGAAAGAGTTCATTGTTTCAGGACAATTGATCAGGACTTCGAGTATATAAGTTTATATCACAATTAACAGTGGAGTAAACAGTTCAACGCCGAGGCACGGTGAAGTTTGATAATTATGAACGACGAGAAGGTCAAGTAAAGTGTAATTTTTTTTTTTTTTTTTTTTAGCTTTTAACGTCATGGACAATAACAATGGTTTTGCAGTCCCAGAGAATCTGAAGTCCGTTGTCCTATTCATCCTATTCATAATGGGCGGATTTACTTATCAATAGCACCATTATTTGCTGGAGTCATGGAACATGGTGTACATCTCTAGGTCACTGATATTCAGGGGTAAAAAGGAGATGACATTTAATTCATTTTCACGAAAATGTGCACATACTAGAAGTGAGAACACGCGTAGAACTGATTTTGATAATTTTAGACAATTTATTTCAGCAAAATTATGTACTTGTAAGGGGTGCGTCACCTTAGTAAACGCTATGAGATCTTGCCCGCTAGCCTACAAGGAATACCAAGAATCAGAGACAGATCCAGGATTATCACTTTACATGTAACCAACATTGAACTGATTCACATAAGTTCATAACTCTTTACAAATGTATAGTAACTAGGGAATTTTTTATACTGGTGTATTTGATACAATAATATTCCTTCTCTAACAAAGAGTTCTGCATGGATAACTCTGTTTTCTAATAACTCTGTGACCCTGCTTTACTGATTCTGGATTCACTGCCAAAAATGACAGGTGTGTGTGATTTGTGAATTCATAATCATTGAAGCAATGAAATGTAGCATTATTGTAAATGACTTTTTTAAACAAGTCTTATAAAGGCACAATGAGGGGGGGGGTGTGCAGGAGTATCATTCCATGGCCTTGTACACTTTCCTACTAAATATGGAAGTCAAGTCAAATATATAGTGCAAGAGTAATTATTTAACCTGGCATCCTGATATAGGATTTATCAACAATTTGCAGACAAAAAACTTGCAAAGACCATTGTATTATAACACTGCCGGAAACCTGTACTGTTTTATTGTTTTTAATACACAAGTTTGATGTTCACAAGTTGTTTTCAAGACCTCGATGGTGATAGTCATCAAAGTTTCAAGTTTTGCAATAAGGTTATCGTTTGGGTGCATGGTTCTAGGGGTGATATGACTATATAGACATACCACACTCATTTTTGGCCATTGGAAACATCAATGGACCCCTCCTTGTAGGTAATTGTTGGTCTTTATTGCGAAAATGTGTTCATTGGTTCTAAATTGGAAAAAATGCATGTTGTGTATTACTGTTTTCTGGGAAACGGTTATAGAATGTTGGTCCCCACTAAGTAGCGTCCGTCAAATCAGTAGTGTAACAGGGGGAGGGGCAGTTTGCCACCCCAGAGAGCTTGAAAAATCATGCTAACTAACTCAGCATGTTTTAGATGCCTCACAGGAAATTCACCTACAACCTGAAATTTGCCTCAAACTCACCTCAGCTGGGAAAACCTACTCAAAACTATGAAATTCCAATATGAAAGTGCCCCCTGTTTTGCCCGGGTCAATTCAGAGTTTGAAAAGGCTGTCCCTACCCAAACAAACTTGAGTATCACCCCAGGGTCTGATGGGCACTTGCTAGCCTTGACTTCCACACCTGATCCCGACCGGTATTGTCTGACAAATAACACAAGGGAACTGTACTTGTAGTACTGGCCCTACAAATATGGGCAGGTGGGTTTTGTTCAATGCCACAGCTTGCAGGTTTGGCATGCATTGTCTTTGGACTATTTATATTTATACCACAATTTAATTTGTGACTATTTATATCTCAATTACCAGGGCCGTACACGGATTTGTTTTGGGGGGGATGGTGGGGGACTTCGAAAAACGTGGACCTTTTGGGTAAAAGTGAACCAACCTCCCCAAAGTGGTCTTTTTTTGGACTTTTTCAACATTTTCTCATCAAAAAGTGGACTTTGTGTCAAAATGTCTCTAAACTTGTTGGACCTTTGATCAAAAAAGTGGACCTTTTGCCCCTCTGTGGAATTTGGGGGGGGTGTTGGGACCACACCCCCCGCGTACGGGCCTTCAATACCCCCTAACCCAAGGCCTGTTTGGACTTATTTAAGGATTTCATTGTATGAGACAATAAATGCACTATTAGTGAATTAGTAGGAAATGAAATCAGGTTCCTGAACACTCTCACCACAAAATCTCTAGGTACCACCATACCATGACCATCATGAAATAAAAACAATGGAATCATAATGTATTATTGAATCACATACATGTATGAATAGCCCAAAGAAGCATACTGCTTTCTATGTGCAGTAAAGGTTGTACAGAAATCAAATGTAGTGGCAGCACCCGACCTCTTTCTTTGGGGGGGCGGGTGGTAACGGTGGGGGGGGGGGAGCAGGCAAAAGTGATTTTTTTGGGGGAGGTTAAAACTGAAATTCTGAAGGGAATATAAAAATATTGGCGATTTTAAACAAATTTTGGCCCAAATCACTGATTGTTGCCAGAATTTGGTGATTTTTGGCCCCCAATCGCTGAATTTGCCAAATCAGCCATCATTCTTTTTGGCTGGGGGGGGTGATGGGGAGAAGAAAAAAATAGTAAACATATTTATACTAGGCCTTTAATGCATTTATAAGGGAATTTTGTTCTTGCACAAACATAAACTATGCAAAACAAAACAATCAAATATTTTTCAAAAGGAATTTTGTAATTACTTATCATGTGAGAGATAAATTACAGCTAAGTGCTACGAGAGTTCTGATGAAAGTATAAAAATTTCTTCAAAATGAACTTTCTTCAAGCTCTAATTAAACTATAACTCCCTGAACTGTGCCCGTGAGTTGAGAATGATCGTCATGGTTACCTTGTGGTCAGGGGTATCCCATCTTGGGCCAGCCAACATGGATGATTGTCTTGAGCCATTAGTGATACTATTGTTACTATACCAAACAAGGCTCAGAAATCTCTGGCTTCCCATTTACGCATTGAGGTTTTTCTGTAGTTTGTTTCTGGTTTTAACAAAATTAAATAACGACAAAAGGTGATTAGAGGAAAGGTTTGATACAACTGTTAAAAAGTTATATACTATTCGTGTTTCCCATCACAAAGTTTTTGTTGCCAATGTGACATTCATAGATTAATATTTGTTATTACTCAGTAAGATGTTGACATCAAAACAGGGATTTACGCAAAATATCAAATTTACTTACTTGTTCAACTGGATTGAAAAAGAATTGAGTTGCTTTATCAAATGTTAGTGATTAAGTGGAGGGGCCTTGGCAATTTCCCTCTTCCTGAGGGGAGGACTTGGGAATTTTGCTCACCTCTGGTCAACTGCGTTGGTACACCAATGCCTACCCAAACCAAAGTTACTTTTTCAGAAATGTTGTTTCTTTCTTTTTTTTTTTCAATGTTTAATTTGAAAAAATATAAAACTTTAAATGAGAATTGTAACAGCTTGTCAAATTCCTTTAGATACTGCTGAAAATTTTTAAATATTTAAAATATTATTAAATCTTATTAAAGTTTTAATTCTTTCTTTGCACTGATCATTGCATGCAACAGCCTTTGGAGTTAAGGGTCTATCAGTTCCTGACACCAAAGTAAGAAGAAAGAAGGAATAGCCACAATCTCTGGCCAATATACCTGCAGGTCTTTCATAGTTTAAACGTACCAATGAGCACGTTCTTATCTCCTTTTCTGAATGGATCACTAAAACATGGCTACTGGTTTGAGATACATGTCACTGTTGGATCCCTCGCTGGTAGTACTTGATGCATCGGTTAGTTCCCACACGGAACTCTGTACATATGAAAATAAACATTTCAATTATTAGGTAATAGGAGCGGTTCTATTTATGCCTAAGGGAGGGAATGGAGGAATCATTTTGATGAAAATTTCACATTCCATTATTTTACTAAATATCTCCTTTTAAAATTTGGGTCCCTCCCTCTTTCCTTGATGAAAAATTTCATTGTCCCCCTCCCCATGGACTCAAAAAGTCTTTTTAGATTCCCCAGGCCCTCACTCTGGTATAAAAATGAATCATCCTTAATCCCTAATAGTTTCAGGCATGCGGACTTCATCTTCAAACTGAGCATTAAAAGGGAATATAAAGGATAACTTAAGAAGTCTACACAGCAGACACTTAAAAACAATAGTCAATGTTGATATGGAAAATAGTCAGTGTAGAGCCCATCAAATATTTGTCAACTTTGTAAATAAATAAAAAAAAATGTTGGTATCAAAGTTTGAATCAATGTATACTGTCCAAGTTTATTGGAAACAAGTATAAATGACCCCTTGATCTCTCATTTAGTATCAAAGTTTGTAGTCAAACTACCTTTTAAAGCCAAATTGGAGGTTCACAATTACACAAATTTTTTAACAAATTACAAAAAAACCCCAAACTTTGAAACATTTTGTGAAAGGGCGATCCTCTCCCCCAACTCCCCCTAAAACATAAGTTTTTAGAAATTTGGTGAACAATATTGGGAATTTGGCAGTATACTCTCCAATTTTTTTCAAATCTGAGTCTTATAATCATAGTTATATGGAGAAAGTAAAAAGACATTGATTCAAGCGGCAAAAGAACAGCATTGAAATAAATCATCTCAGCTTCATTATTATATGTATGAGAACCACTTCAAGCCAAGCTCCCCGACAAGCTCAAGACAACACCCTTATTGTAGCAATCAATAGGCCGATATTAAACCACCAAAAGAAATACAATTTTCGACATTCTTCAAGCACTGGTATACACAATGTTTTAAATTGTTATTCCAAGTGATGGCATGCCTAAGGTACATATAGAACTATAGGCCTACATGCATGGCATGGGGAAATTATGTCCATATTGTCAAGATCATGATATTTGTTAAAGAATCACAAGTTCGGGCTTAGAAAAACAATTAATGGAAAAAACACTTTGTAACCTAGTAGGATTTTTTTATGGGGGGGGGGGTGGGGAGCAGGGGGATCCGGGATTGAAAAACGTCCAACAATTACCGGGGCGGGGGGGGGTGGGGGGGGTGGAAAGGCTAAACTTGTCCAAAATGGGCTGAGGAATCCAAAACTCTAACCAATTTTCTAAGATCATTTTGGTTGAAAAAGGTTACCAATTTCTATGAATTTTTGCTTCCAAATAAAAACTTAAACAGCAAAAAACACTTCACTTTCGGAACAAAAAAATTGTATTTTTTGCATAAATGTCACAGAGTGGACCCCTTTTAAAACAGGATCACCCATAGATAATTTGCTTAAAAATTTGGCTTAATTAAGCAGAAAAGCTTAATATTATTTGCCAGTGTCATCAACATAAGATATTCCATTTAGCTTTATGTTCATCGGCTAAATGACTCATGACAGAGTTTCATGAATATGAATTTGCATAAAAATTTCAGAATTAAGGAACTTTGTTATGGCTTTAATGTTTTCTTTAAAATAAAATTTCCAGTTTAATGGACAAATTTTGGAAAGATTGACCAAAAATAAAGTAATACAAAAGAATAAAAAAATGCATTACCTGATAGAAATGAATAAAATTTCATTGATAGGTGGTATTAAATTTGGTTATTTGACTCGCTATAAGAGTATTTCTAGGGAAACCATTGCAGGCCCCTCTCATTACAACGTGCAAAAGCAGGTGGCACGACCTTGTCATGTTATTCATGTTTCTGATGTAATCATGCGTGTCATGAAATATGTATACTACTAGGGCCCGACTTGACAGCGATGAGTCAGTTGCTTTAATGGATATACGAGCGGCACATAAAAATTATGTCTATGCTACACCGACTCAACGGTGACTGATATTGCCTTTATAATGGGCTGCGTAAGAAATCTTTACTAGGAAAAGGTTATTTTTCCCCCCAATGGTCACAGCCAACCAAATACACTCCCCTTTCAACCTACCAAAAAATGTTACCTAATCCTGGGCCTAGCCAGGTTAATTACCAGGTCTTGTTTTTGGCTCTTTCTTCTGCTACCAAAATGTGACAACTTCTGGTAAAAATCTGGGGGGCTTCTGGGGACGAGGCGATCGGGCCATGGACCTTAACTGTTCTGATAGCCAGAAAGAGAGAGGCATGTGCGGTGAGTATTATTTCTCAGAGGCAAGCCCAGAATTGTCATATGGGAGAATTAGTGATCTGTCTTAGCCATATATCCCGCCATTGATGCCCCAAAATAAAAAATGTGATGGTAAATTCCTCTACCCTCTTTTTCAACTGCTAATAATGATTGCTCTCTATAATGAAAAACAAATTTGTAAACAATTCCATTAAGATGAGTTGGTTTGTACTTTAAACGAGTAAATTTACTTATAAAATACTCTAACATTTTCGTGAAATTGCCACTCATTTGTAGAGCTAAAATCTTCTTTTGAGGAGTTCAATGAAGGAAATGCAAAAAAACGACTGGAAAACCAACAAATTTTTTATTAGAGTGATTTCAAATTGCTCTTTTAAAGTTAAAAACCTCATTTTGAGTTTCCCTCTTTTGGGGAGAGAATTCCTATTGGTTTCATTTAAAGAGAGTACACTCCATTCTTCAAAACCACTCTTTTCCATTGAAAATTAGATAATACAGTCTTTATACATGAGGCAATGGTATACTGAATGAATATGTACGTACATTGAACCTTATCTTGAATGATTCATGACGGTGAATTACTCCATCATCTGGACAATTCACCCAAAATAAAGTCACAACATGCTATCCTGATGACCGCAATAAAGTACATTGTACCTACCTTTGACTGACTTGGGTACAAAATCCAGTGTTTTATGCTTACATCTCATCCTCTCCTTGCCCATCCAGCCCTACATACATACCTGGCAGTTCCCCTCTGGCATCAGTCCATATACCTTCCACTACAGTTTTGTCAGTTTCTGCAGACTATCAGCCATTCTTGTTTCCAAATTTGGTACAACACCAGGAAAAATGGTTACATGATCAAAGAGCAATTTCTTGTATCTTTTGCTGTCAAATACAAGCGCTTATCCACCCCTAGATGATGGTGTTAAGTGTTCCCTTCCTGTAGTCAACTGGAAGCGTAACAACAATGATGTCCGGTATAGAATCTGAGTGACATGAGACAACGTTTGGCCACAGCTGACATTGAAGCTTCACACTTTGTCCTTGAAGGCGGGAAAGCCCAAGCTCAATACAGCTACACTGCACCTGCATGGCCACCACTTGTATTCGGGTTGAATCATGGGTTCAATAACCCATCACAAAAGGCTAATATTTTCAGGTCACTACAACCCATGTCTATAAATATAAATACCTTGAGGAGCCAAATCATTGCTCGGATCAGCTGAATTTTTGCCCATCCTTGTAATCCCTCTATTGATCTTTCTTTTTTTGGTGGTGTTTTTTGGAATTTCAAATATCAATGGTGATATTTTCTTTTTGGTTTACAAACCCTTTTAACTTATGGTTGTAAATAAGACTAATCCTCTCTGTTGGATGTATCATATTTTTCCAATGTTCAGGGCTGGTCGTGTGAATTTAAGGTGCAACGAGCGATTTCCACATATCAGGTGTTCCTACAAAAATCAAAAGTACTGATTTTGCCCTGATGTAAACTTTCCATCAAAAAGTATCCCCATCTGAAGATTCCACTGAGAATGTCTTTGGTACAAAACACCATTGGGAAAATTTTGTATTTCGTATAGGAGCAAATACGAAATTCAGCCTATTTTTATATTGAAATATAGCAATCCAAATCACCTTTTTCTCTCTTTGAAAGACATTTCTATAGCCAAATTAAAGGGTACAAACTATTGAAGTGTCTATCTAATGAATTAATATTATGACAAATATTTGGGGTCTTTGTCTAAAAATCTCTCGTTGCACCTTTAATTGTGTTTTTGTTAAAAAAACAATCAAACTGCGGTGTTTAAATCTTGTGCTTACACAGCAGGTGACAAGTAAGTAGGTTCAACCTCACCTTTTTTTTTCGTGGGGGGGGGGTACAAACCCATTAATTTTGTGTTTTATAACAACATTTAATCCATTTTCAGCCTATCAATAGATAGGATTATGCCATCAAGTAGAAGATTTCTGTCAAAGGGCCGCCCACTAACATATAAACTAGTCTTTTGTATCTAGTTCAATTCTCGTGAAAATCACAGTATCAATAGTATGAAATTTTTGGTGCGTTCTATGAAAACAATTTTTTGAAATTTGGAGTTCAAATGTTTTTTTGGGTATTGTTTGTATTTTTGCCTGATTTCCAAGGTGACAATTAGTAGGCATTTTTTCATTGCAGAATCACTTGTCCAGCGCTAGTTGTATAATGCGTAGCCTTGATAGATGCATTGCAGGGCTAATTGTTTTACCTGGGTGCGTCAGTGTGCTGCCAATTACCATGTTTGCTGCTAGCTTGGGTCATGGACTTTTTTAGCAAGGAACATCCAGGTATGTGTATACAAGCTCAGTACCTCTGGTCAGAAGATGGGCATTTGCAGATGCTTGTACCATGTTTTACAATGGATAATTGTAAACATTTTGACATTTAAAAAAGGTTTATTTTCTTCAAAATGTAAACTTGTTTATTCCATAATAAGCCCAGTGCATGCACCCAATCAATAGAATTTCTGCTCATTTATTCTGGTCAGCAGATAGTATATCTTCTACTCCTATAAATAAAAAAATCCAATATTTCTTTCTCAATTTAAAATAAATGTCTGGAATGTCTTGGAATCCACAAACCTTTCCTCGTGTGTGTGTGTCCAGGGTCTGTATCCCAGTCGGTGCGTCGGTCTGGCTTTTGCATGTGTTGTAGTGTGTGCTATGTGTGTGTGTTGTAAAACAGTGTCAAAAATAAATAACAATTGAACAAAATCTGTTTGATCAGAGCAAGACCAAGAAACCCATTTGTATGTACATGTACGTGTCATATATGTTTGAGGTGTGTGTTTTTGTGTATGTCTGTATGCGTGTATGTATAGATGCGTGTGTGTGTGCATGCCTGCGTACATATGGATATGGATGGATGGATGGTGGATGGATGCTGGATGAGGGATGGATGGGTGGGTGGGTGGGTGGGTGGGTGGGGGGTGGGTGGGTGGGTGGGTGGGAGGGTGGGTGGGTGGGTGGATGGTGTGGGTGGGTTGTCCAAAGTAAGAATGCCGTAATCACTTATCTTGTTATTACGGCATTCATTTGGACATGACTTTATTCATTAACTAATTAGAGGACTTCTGAAAGTGATCCTTTGTGCTAATTCTTTAGCTTTTTGTTAACAGAATAATAAACTATAGTATAGCAAGATTGAATGCTTAGGTTAATAGTGTTTCAGACAGGTATATTTATTTATAGTGTTCAAAACAGATACCTGTTGTCTTTAGGTATGTTTGGTCATTTCGGGTAAAGTGTTGTAATTGTTTCTCTCCTGCCCAACTCTTGAGCCAATTTCAACCAATTAGGTCGGAAGAAAAACCCCCCCCTTGGGGGGTCCAAGCTCGGTTCATTGAGGGTGTACACAGATTGGGCCAATTAAGGGGCAATCTTTGAAAATCTTTGAATTTGTTTCATTCGCAGATTAAATTGCTATCATCACTAAATGTGGTAAGAAGACAGAAGATCCATGGCCCAAAACCGATATTGGGGTTTTTGAACCGATTGAATTCAAAGTGCACCATGCATTGAAAACCAAATCAGTGGGAAGGAATCACTCAACTGCTGACACGTGACCCATATGGGGGGTTGTTAACAGATTGGGTCAAAGACTCGTGTGTGTGATTAAAGGGGCATTTTGTCAGGTAGGGTAAGATATATAAGTTGTTTCTCCTCTGCCTAAACAATTTGATCCATTGACAGCACTGCTTAGTAAGATAGAGCATGACTCATGGGGGTCTTGCAGCGAAATGACACCCTTGACCCCTATAGGACCTTTTAAAAACGGGGCCCCATCATACAAGTGTTACATATTTGCGGACCACAAGAGAGGACAAGACTTATGGCCTTTGAAAACCACCTTGTTCTTAATTACCAACATTTTTTGTACCAAGTCAATTTGTTTATCATGTATTTTTCAATTGTAAGTAAAATAAGGGTCTCACAAAAATATTGTCCACTTTCAATCCATCACTTGATATGGCTTCTGCATCATTTGAGCTTGGTTTTAATTAATATATATCCAAGGGGCGGGACTGGGCAGGTAAGCTTACTACATCACTAATGAGTACTGATTTGGGAGGTGCAAGTAAAGTACATTCACTCTGTTCCATGTCTCTTGATGTGTGAAAAAAAAGGAAGGAAGCAATTCAGCACATTTTCCAAAATTTTTCATGGATCTGTTGTTGTCATTCTCTCCCCTCCTCTCAGCTCTGTCTCTCCCTGATTCTTATTATAAGCCTGCACAATGCATGCCCTGTGCACGTAG
>JAMKCH010047409.1:0-11808 GCA_023653785.1 Ophioderma brevispina | reverse complement strand
AACAATATGGCGGCCAAAATACAAATTCCTTACTAAAAAATGGCTAAAACCGTATTTTTTTTTTTTTTCCTTTGAGAAATTCACACAAAAACTACTCTTCACCACTTCCATTTTAATTACAAAGAACATTGCCTTTGCTTTTGACAAAGTGAAATTTCAATATTCGAAAGATTCAAAATGGCCACCACAACGCTCAAAACATTGATGGATTTGCGTCATTTTTTTGGCAGCACAGAAAGTCCGAAAAATCTCCAGATCATGAAAACCTCAACTGCTTCACAGTTGAGTAAACAAGTCAGGGGTCAAAATTGTGTTTGTTCATGCAACATATCTTTTGATTCCCTCTGTAACATATCCTTAGCTAAGTACTGTTAACCTACACATAAAAATTTAATTTACTACATCAAAACTAAAACACCCGAACTCATCTTAAAATCCTTGGAATTGAGCATTCTGGTGGTATCTTTAGTCAGCTGGCTACGTTTTTAAAATTATACATAAAAATTATATTTCGAACTATCTGAGTCAATCCTTTAATTACGCTCATATTTAGGGAACATGGCAATTAAGGTGGTGTTCCGATCGTCTTTGGGAACTCCCCACACCCTGATTACCCAGGAATATATCGATGTGTGATATCAGATGAAAGGCCGTATTTTTCTCGTCATTGTCGTCCTGAAATTTGAGCCCTCAAATCCATTTCATTCCCAAATATAAAAAACGGCTGTTTTAAATGTTAGAACCCGATCGAATAGTAGCACAGTAATGTGAATAGAGCTTTAACTTTGCAATATACATTGATATGGTTTCTACCACATCAAAAACCGCAGGTTTGTTTCTCCATGGTACTTTGATGGAGAGTATGAGCAAGTGCCAGGCTCTCATATCAGGTAGAGAACAAAAGACATAAATCGGAACAAGCACCTTTAAAAATGAAATGTTTTGCACTCTTGATCAGTTGAATAAACGTCTCTTTGAGAAACGCAACTTGACATGCAGCACAATCATGCGTAGTCAAGAACCCCTGGTACTTGTAATTGAAATCAAGTTGTTATTATAAACTTTCTTCTGCATGTTTGCAATACTTTTGACCATTGTGAGTATTTCGTTAAAGAGGCCACACATAACTAATCATTGTAATGGTGTAAGCATGTATTCTGAATCAAACGTGCTAGTATGCTGTAGAAGAGAGATTTTATTATCAATCCAGGCGAACTGTATTCGGTTCTCCCCTCTCCTTCCTTGAAACAAATCTGAGCTAATAGAATGTGAAATTAAACAAGTGGAAATCTAAAGTGCAACATTTAATGAATGGCCTATAGGTGTAATCCAATGCCGACGGAATTCCATACACAAATCAATGGCGCCGTAATGATTCCAGATCTTGTCTCATTAAATCTGGTAGACACCCAGTGGCTTTAACTATAACCCCGACCGGCTTGTAAAAAGTTAATTACAACATAGCACACACAGTATAACACCCTCGTCGTAATTCACTGTCATTCTTTGTGTCCATCTGAAAATCATAAAATGCGGAATTGGGTTATCGTTGTTACCATCGCACTGATCAGAAGAGTATTTTAATGGACTAGGAGGAACTTTCACCTAGATTAAGTTAGGCTCAACGCAGACCTTATTTCAAAGCAGTGGAGGATACAGAGCCTCCGAAATGGAGTGTCCACACACAAGCCCTTTTTCAGGATCGGCTAAAAAATGACTTGCGGTAGATCAATTTTTTTTTTGACATCCGATAGCCAATTTTTTTTTCCTTCACATGCTCGTGACAATATTTTGAAATAAAACTTTTGTCTACCTTAAAGGTAGACAATCGATTACTTCACTGTCCATTATGTTTGTAGTGTAACACTCGTCTTACCAATGGCCCCCCCCCCCGAACTTCGCTCCGGTGCGCTAAAATGCAAAAACCTTCGTAAAAAGCTTCTAGGTAACAATTCTCTCATCCTATCTGGTCTTTTAAGCGAAAAATTGAAGGGTCACCTTACGTAGTGGTTAGGGTTGCCGTCAGTCAGCAGAGGTAAGTTGGTTGCCACCCAGGATTGGGAATTTTTATGGTGCATTTTTTGAAAATATCATGCACTATGGCTCTAAAACTTTTTCAATATTTTATGTAAAACTAGCCAATTGCCATCATTTGGGTAGCGAAACCGCATGACACCCGGATATTCCTACATTGGTTTTAGCTCAAAATGGATTTTTCGCCTATTTCTGTTGTAAATGCCAATTTTGCCGTCTCGCGGATTGGTGAGGTCATTGTAACGCCATACTATGTATGTTGTACTTATTTTGGTATCAATGGAAAGAGGAGGGACCATCGGCTATCCACTGGTATCACAAAGTTATAACCATCGGATGCTTTATAACGAATTATCGAGGGGTGGGGTAACACCCCCCCAACCCCCTTAAACCGTGTTACAAAAAAGGCTTGGTAGACGAGGGTTGATTGGGAATGGAGTCTAGTCTTTTTATATACATTCAAGCTTTTTAAAAATAACAAGCGTGTGTTGTTCTGGGTATATGGTTTTCTAATATTCCTTTTTTTTTTAATTCGTATCACTTCATGCATACTGTCAAGGATGGTTTTTAAATCTTGAGATTATTTGTGTAGCTCCGAGATTTGGAAATAACCGAAGATAGAGTGGATGCAGATACTTATTAAGTGTTACTGTTCATGCTGCAAATACAAATTGTGCTGTAATTATTTTAAAACAGAGAGTCAATATTTATCCAGAATAAACGAAATCAAGTTTTACAACCTCCTGAAATGGGCTTAAACATTTAAGCGTCCGAGATGACCGCCGGAAGGAGGCATTTTTGTTAAATGTACTAAAATGGGCCATATTGATGGGGTAATCATGCGAGTAATATTTGAAAGCATGACATTTGTATAGTGGCGGACATAAACTTAACTTATGATATCGGCGGTAAAACCCGCCCTCCGGGGGACATAATCAGAAGAAAATCACCCCTGCACATCTTTTCGCACCTATAAGAACCTAGGAAAACTATATATACATTTTCTCACAATTTTTTTTCTCGTCCTTCTGGACAATTGCCAGACCTCTCAACACGAGTTGACGCTGGCAAGGAACATGATCTCGGCAGTAGAGAGGGAGAAGGGAAGCCGGACCACACACACCACACTTCAGAAAACAAAGATAGCACTTGATGTGCTTGAAAAAAGTTAGGTCGTCATAATTTAAATTTTCCTTCTACATTTAGACAACTTTTTCCACTTCTTCATATTTTTTTTATTTTTACTGGGAAACACCTATACGTCCACTGAGTATTCGTTAAAATAAGTCCCACCCATTATCACAATTTTATGTTCAGGTTGATATGAGCTTTGTCTTTCCTATGAACTTTATAGATGCATTTTAAACTACATTATATGGCCAAAAAGTAAGTAACTAAGGCTATAGTAAAAGCACTCTCTTGCACAAGGTCACATACCAACTTTTATATTTTTTCATCTTGAACTGATTTAGGGCCATTATTCGAAAGTGTTGTTTAATAACGTCGAAAAGATGTGTAGAGATGCTTTTCTTCCTGATTTACTTACGTACCCTAGAGCAAATATAATCACCGCCATCTTCAAAAACAAGCCTGTTCGTAAAATATAAATGACCACAAATTCTTTTAGGCGCTCCCAAAATATCACCCTGGTTCTTATTTCAACAATTTGCCATTTTAAGTTCTTTTAGCAAAATATGCCATCCTTACTACGGCCATCTTGGACGCCTAATGCTTAGCCCCCTTAAGAAGTTAAAACTTATTTCGTGTAGTCGTGGATAAAATTTCTACTGTAATTTTTACATAAACAAGTGGCGCCAGTTTGAAAGGGCAGACACTCTAACGTGCAGCTTTTTCGGGCGGAAACATACCTAATCCTGTCAGGGGGACATCCCCTTCAAGGTGATATATGGGAAATTAATCCCATTGGGTGTCAACAGGGAAAATCGATGATGGCAGCTCATGGACACTCCACTACATTCGTACTCATTTTTTCTGGATAAACATACAACCTCGCAGTATGAATAGAATTGTCGAACTTTTAATATAAAAAATCACGCTATATCCTATTAACGCACACATTCTTACAGAGGTTTAATATTGGAATACTAAAATTCGTTTGGATTGGGCCATTCTTCAAAAAAGTAAACACTTTTTTTTTTTTTTTTTTTTTTTTTTTTAAATTGCAAATTTCTTGAACATTAATCATGTTAATCAATCGCTTCCAATTTCTGTCATATATTTTCAACAATAAATTTGATGATTTAGCAAAAGCAATCATCTTAAAATGGACATATTTGCACTGTACATTCGTGTTTACTCATTCGGAATTCTGTCATCCCTATACTATGCACACAAATTAGACGAAATTACTTTATGGGAATCACAATAATAACTACGAGTAGTCCTAAGGAGAAAAACTTTTTGTTTTCGACGTCGAGAGGGGGGGGCATAGCCCCGACCCAAAATGTGTTTTCTGACTTTCTGGATACCACTTTTGTCCGCATGCGATAGATCAATGTTTACCAACGTTAACTGTGCCAAAAATCTAAAAATGTTTAAATTTGGATTTTTAAAAAAAATCGCAAACTTAAATTTTGTTTTTGGCCATCATTATCTTTATTCGTGGTCTAACAATGCATCATGATAATTAAAGGTGTTTGACCCGATAGCCAACCTCACACTAACCCATCAAATTTAGATTTTGATATCAGAATTCATAGAGAAGACCACGTGTGTCTTCGTTACTACTCCAAGTATAATGCCTGGGAAATGAATCCTTCTGATGTTATTAACAAAAACGTCCCCAAACGTGGTCGCCCACACTAGCCTCCCACAATGTATGGGTCTTGGTACACATTTATCACTACTATCCAGACGCTGCTGTGGCCGATTTAACTCAAACTGTAATCAGATGTTTTGGTGATATGCTCTCCACCTAGAGAAAAAACGGATAAAAATTTGTCCATGATAGGGTCACTCACCTTGAGTGGTTCGGATCTAATCAAAAGGGTAGATGCTAGTTTACAAACGGGTTGAAGCCCATTCAACCAGTCGTTTCTTCCGTGCTGGGCGCTGACATTTTGAATATTGCACTGAATAATTATTAGTTTGGGTGCTTGTATACACACATAATGTCAAGTCGATACAACAATCCGCCAAAATATCAGTTTTGGATTTTGGGTGCTATTGGTGGTGGTTAAATTGTTGTCCTACCCCATTGCCACACAACTAATGAAAGACACGTCAGAGTCGTCTTGATTTAATACCCCGCCTACTGATACTCTTTTCACCTAAGCGCTCTTGCATTATGAAAAAAGAGTATCTCGCACAATGATCCTGTGCACTATTATTACAACCTGCCACCCGTCTAACACATCATCAATTTGTATCACTAACCGATTAGTGTATATGCAAAGCGGCACCCACAGTATGTGGCATAAGCGGAGGCAGCCATTGCTTCTATTGTTTGTACTCTATGTTTTTCTTTGTGGTCGTCAAAACATGCGAACTGAAATTTCTAAAGCTTACGTAACGTTTTGCCTCTCTAATCTATATAGAACCTCTTGGTTACAAATCCATGCTGGACATCTTTAAAACTGTTTTCCAAAAGGAGTTACACGGTTTAGCATCGATTACAAACGTTTCAGGAATATGTTCAGTCACATCGCGAAACAATAACATGAAAATATTAGTTGCGTTACTACTTACCCCCATACTGCTGCGATCCGCTTCAAGCTCCGTCGTGTTTACCGTGAATTCGAGCGTGCATTACAAACGAACAACTGCTGTAACGCCGTTACAACCGCGGGTAATAAACGTGTACAATCTCTTTTGAATTTAGATACATATCGGAATCTTTGTCATCAACCTGGGCCATCAACGTGGGCTTCACTTTTACATAAACTCACTTTTGCTATTAAAAATGCATTTCACAATGATTGTACTACTTTACAAACGGACTTATTTATCGATTGCCGAGTAATATTAGATTTGTCCGTAGGATCACGGTCCACCAAATCAATGCGCATTTAATTTTGAAATAAAATTAGTCTCCTAGCTGGTGGCTTGAAAAATAATCGCCTGACTTTCCTGACTCTCTCCGTGGGAAACGATACTTATTAGTAAGTTTGTATGGCTTTTGGGACTTTGAAAAAATCAGAAAGGGTTTATTTATTTCATACATATTTATTTTATCATGTAGAGGAGGAAATGAAAAGATTAATTTATTAAATAGATAGCACGCACATGCAAATAAAGATTGCACCTGCGGGAATTTTTGAGGATTAAAAAAAATGCGACCGTTATTCTCATTATGGGATCGTGAGTAAGCACAGGGGCAGGCAAAAATTAAATATTACCATTTACTGCCAGATCCCCCTACAGACTAAGTACACCATGATAAAAGAAGTTTAATCGGACAAATAGTATACAGTAAATGCCGTTGTATTATGCTATAGCAACCTTCTGAATTACCTTACAAAATGGCGAGTTACAATGGCGACTTTTTGCCGTCGTATTTTAAAAACTTTTTTAAAATATGATAAGGTTCAAAAACTAGCGGAGAAGAGAGAAATTTAACGTCATGGTAGTAGAGAGCCATAAAAAACACAGTGATAGAAAGTAAAACTGGAGCCTTCGATTACCAACATCTTTTCTTCAAACACTGGTTCTTCATTATGTTCCTCTCACTGCAGGAGGTGATTGGTTTTGTGGAAAATCCTGAAATTGTCAAAAAAAATCCGAAAAAACAGCGTGAATTTGACCCCAAAATGATTATGATCGGCTGTGTCTTGAAATTAAATAAAGTTGCAGAAATAGAAATTTTGAAAAATAAAAATCTGAAATCAGGAAAAATCCTGAAGGATCACAGCCCTGGGTATCAGTCTTGGCGATCTTTAAGGCATGGGGGGGGGGGGTGGGGGGGGGGGATTGGTCTTCCCCAACAGAGTTTTGTTCCCCAACAAAGTCTTCAGTTGTGGCTGGTTCCCATTGTTTTCTCCAGTTACCAATTCCAAAAGTACATGATTTCATGATTTTTTTTTACCTAAGAATTACTCTATCATCCACAACCTAATTTATGGTAAAACTCACTGCTTGAAGAATAATATATTGATTAGTTCATGCATGAAAATGCATTCACTCTTGATCTCTTCAAGATTCTTTTGTTTTTTGACAAATTTTAGTCCAAAAAAAATGCCAAAACACCATATACAATTTAGTTTGATTCTTTAAGTGAAAAACTAGACCAAGTGGCATTAATTGCATCTTTTGTGTTCATTTGCAGGATCGATTCGTGAGGATCCATTAGACTTGCCACCAAAAAATTATATCAATCAAATATAAAAAATTAAAACCTACTTTTCGTGAGATCTTTTTACTTTTATATTAAGATCAGAACATAAGCTATAGTCAAAAAAGGGTTGGTTTTTTGTTTGCAAATTTCTCAAGTGGGTTGACATATCAAAATATTTTGAAGTGCGTTATTCATTAACAACAATATCTTGTTAGTACCTAGCTCGAACACGTCGTAGCCGGCTCGAAGCCCGGGCTACGAAGTGTTCGTCACGACCACACCCAATATGGAGGTCTAGTCAGAGCAACTCGACTAGTTAGTCCATAGTGAAAACGGCGTTGAATCAAAGCCCAAATAAAAAATGGCGGACAGTACAGAAAACTGGTCAAAAACCACTTTGGGTTCTTCAAAAGTTGAGTAATGTAGTTAGAAGTTTGATACATTGATTTTGACGATCAGCAGAATACAATAAGAGAGGCAAATGAATTCACCACGCGCACATGGTATTATTGATATTATGCCTTGATTTGTATAAAGGTAATAATTTTCTTTATTATATATTGTTAACTGTTTATCATTTGTAAAATATATTTAATGGCCTTCTCATAAATTAATACAACCCTATTTCACCTATTTCTTCATCCATTGCTATATTTTCAGAGGGGACTTTTACTATTTGACAAACAAGCCGCCTCCAAAATGTTATTGTTATGTTGTTATTTTACTGCCGAAAACAGCAACTGGAACAAATCAGTACTTGTGAAAATATATTTTACCTTTTAAGAGGTCTAGCGTACTGTACATTTCCCTAAATCACCATCTTCGTTAGTTGACGTAAAGCCTGAGGCTCTTCATGCATTCGCCGATATTATGTTAAGAATCTGACACAAAATGGATGATGATTCACAAAGAAAATATCAAAGCTATTAGAATTTACATTGCCAGAATAGATGAAATATTACACGTTATGACACAAAGAATACTTAAGCAGAGATATAACTAATAAACCAAAAAAGATTTTTGTATTACACACCAATTTCAAAAAGAAAAATAAAACCTCAATAATACTAGTAAGAATTAGGAACGTGTGAAGTGCTAAGGAACTCCTTTCTCGGATAGGCTCATGGCATGGTGTGTTAGGACTAGAGATAGCTTATATCAGACAAGTATTTTTTCTGACCTTAATGCGGAATGCTGAGAATTTGAAAGCAGATAAACCACACAATACTATAGGATACAATCGACACCAAAAAAAATAACGTTCTGCAATAACATTGTCTATACTAGTACTTGGAAAAAACAAATCATAATTGTAATGAATGTTATTTCCATGCTATTTCAAGATATACGATTGTTAATCTTTTGCGAATAGGGTCACCAGTGTTTGTGTATTACAACTGACATGAGTGGCATTAAGTTCCTTTGTTTAAGATAATAGATTGAAATCAATCAAAAACATGCATCGTCCGATTTGTGCTGTGAAAGCAGATTATAGTCCGCTGGGAGCCACAGTCCGGGCTCCATTAAACGGAATAAAAGCGGGAAACTAATTTTGCGCGGAAGTTCAAATCAATCGAGTGCCCTATTCTTTACCGGTTGTAGCCGTGACTACAAGTACGGGAGGAATATAAGTACTTTTAATACTGTGTAGAAGATAGATAGTCGGACTTCATAGTCCACCTAGAACTGTAAGTTAATTAGGGCAGTCGTTCAATTGACACAGACGTAACGTAACATCCATAGTGTCACGCTTTATCCGTTGCGTCATGGAGGGCTCCGGGCGCGATATTTTTTTTAATTACAAATATAGTGGGTATTTCCCTTGAACAAAACTCGAAATAAATTCATTTCTTCAAAAATGAGAGTGTGCGGTTTGAAACCGCAATACGCCAGAGATTAAGAAGCTGTTTAACCACCAGACTAGGCGAGAGGATTTGTCGCCGTGTGGGATTTAATTAAATATAGAAACCTTAAGGCAGACAGACATGGTATATACAAAGATTACATGTAACAAAGAAAACGATCAATATGATGTTATTAAGTGAACTGTGGGGCTATTAAAGATGATGCTTGTCGTCGCTGTGCAAGTTACTATGAAAAATCTCATCCCGGGCTATGGATGCCGGTGTGGCAGGAGATATAAGTCCTCCGGTGTACCCCAGTCCGGCACACGGTGAACAATAGGCAATTCGATCAGTTGACTCTTCACGTAACATTAGTTTTTCACGTTTATTTTCCGTTGTCGGCTATGGGGCCCGTGCGCGATTGTTTTTCCCTTACACTATAATAAGTGTGTATTGCCCTTGAACAAAACTCGAAATAAATTCATTTCTCAAAATTGAGCAGAGGTGGGGGTTTGAACCTGCAATACGCGAGATTTAAGAAGCATTATTAACACACAGACTAGCGCGGGATTGGTCGCCGTGTTGGGATTTTAATTCAATCTAAACTTCAGGCACAGATTCATGCGTATATACAAAAAGATACATGTAACAATAGAAACGATCAATTGACTGTTATGAAAGGGGCCTGGCCCCCGCCGATTAGGATTATGAAGTTTCATCTTGATGATTGGACTTTACTCCAAAACCCCAATCTGTAAAGTTTCGCGCTGATATTTCAATCCATTTTTCTGCGAGGAGCTAAAAACGGATTTATAAGCCCAATAGACGTACTGTTTAAAAATTAATATTGGCGACCAAAATGGGGGAACATTTTCGATCATAACTTCCAAACCAACATCCTTTGCTCTCAGATTTTCACAGGGTGAAGAATGAGGAAGGCAAAGAGTAGCTTTCTTCTGATACCAAAAATATGACCAGCAAATCTGGGGCTTTCTGGGGACGAGGACTATTAGCGATCGGGCCATGGACTTAAGTGAACTGTGGCTATTAAGATGATGCTTCTGTAAATGCAAGTTACTATGGAAGAATCGCAATCCGGGCTATGGATACCGGGTGTGGCAGGAATTATAGTCCTCCGGTCTCACACAGTCCGGCAACAATCGGTGAAAATAGGTCAATCGTTTCAGTTGACTATTCACGAAACATTAGTTCACGCTTAATTCCGTGTTCGTCTATGGAGCCCCCGGACTGTTGGTTCTGCCGGGACCATATCTCCTTTTACATCGGCGGACTATATCTCCTTCCACACCGTAATAAATAAAACTACTTAATTTTATTCTTAATTTGTACAATAACGACACACACGTTAATAAGCATTAAATGATATGCAACGGCCAATTAGAATGGGGTACTGATGCACTTGCATTCGCGTACTTAAAATTGAGTGTTCCTCCAATTTTGTCTTTTCAAAGAACAGCGGAACAGTTCGGTATTATTGTTACATATAAAGTGTGTGTATTGTGAAATTATTGAGGGCATTCGAAACCGCATACACTTTTTTTGTTCAAATTTATACATTCAATTTAAGCTAATGTTGCAGAGAGAGATGATTTAAACTCGACCATTTCTTTTCTATCACCACAGGCTAAGTTCAAAAATATTACCAAGCATGCATTTATTTATTCAATAGATATTATATATATATAATATATATATATATATAATATATATATATATATATATTATATATATATAATATCATATATATATATATGTGAATGCATTGTGTGAAGATAATTAATTTACGACAATATCTGGAATTCAACGATGCGTTGAATGATGCGTGTATTTGTGCGCTAAATACGGATTCTTTTATTCGCACCCAATTCCACATTGGGCCAGATTTCTCGATATCGGTCAATAATTAATAACATCGTACCGTTGAGAGTTGGCCAAAAATTTGGTACTATGGGTTTTTTTGTGATGCTGAATCCGAATATGACTGCTATGATGCTGTCAGATTAACCACGTTTTATCCATACAGGGTGTCCCCAAAACAACAACATCTCGATTATTGGTCAACCGTGAGAGTTTGGTATCAATTTGGTACTAGGGTTGTGTGTAGCTGAATACTAATCTGGCTGCTGTTTTATGGCTGTCATATTAACCATTTTATCTATACAGGGTGTCCCAAAAAATAAAACAACCACCTAAAGCGCCCTCATTGATATCTTAATTTATATATTGTAAAATATTTTAAAAAACATTTATGAACGGCAGTTGATAAGCTTTTTAAAAACCGAAAAACCCCCCCCCCCCCCCCCAGCTTTTCAGATCTCGGGTGAAAATGGTTGAAACTGAAGCCGTTTAAGACAATAACCGAATTATATTCTGTCGGCAATAATTGACAGATGGTAAAGGACCACAGACTCGCCAAAACAAAAATCCTAACAGTTTATAAATAAACATTCTCTTGATAAAATATTGATATCCAAATATCAAAATATCTCTAGATACTTGCTATTAGGTCGGTCTATAAATAATAATAGTACACTTGCCCTAGTTTGGATTTGATATAAACTGAAAAATCTGTCCGGCATCACTTGCACCTATACAGAATGTAATTGCAACAATATT
>JAMKCH010047408.1:0-28386 GCA_023653785.1 Ophioderma brevispina | reverse complement strand
CCATCCTCCCAGCCACCATACACCATTCCTACTCCACTACGAGTTCTTTCCCAACCATCCTATCCATCCAATCGCTCCTATCCATCCCTAACCTCCTATATCTATACTATCTATCCCAACCCTTCCCTTCCTCCCCCAGCCCCCACCCACCATACGATGTTTGGGAAAGAAAGGCGAAGTAATGGTAAATAAGTAAAGTGGATGGGGCTCAGGAGGATGCGAATGGTTGGGAAAGAGTAGATAGCAGGCTAGGGATAGATAGGATGGATAGAATGGATAGGATGGTTGGGAAAGAAGGGCGAAGTAGGGTAGAAATGGTGGATGGGAGGACGGGGAGGATTGGGAAAGATAGTATCGATAGGAAAATAAGGAGGATGGATAGGATGTTTAGGAAAGAAAGTCGACGAAGTAGGGTAGGAATGGTGCATGGGAGTTTTGGAAATGATATTAGTTTTATTTTGCTTATGAATATTTTGTAAGAAAATGGCTATTTTTATTAGCATATACACTCCCTCTAACATCGAAGTATTTATGTACGGGTGTACACCACAAAATAAATACTCTATTGAAATTGAAATTTTGGAGAAGGGGGTCTTGTTCCTTAAAATCGCGTAAAAATACGTTCCGCGGAGCTCCACCGGATGATAAACTAAAATTTGACCTTGCCGTCTGATCGAATTTTGGATTTTCAGGAAATGGGACAACACCTCTGTTACATCTCTGGATACATATATGCAGGGCTGGTGGATGGGAGGACGGGGAGGACTGGGAAAGATAGTATCGATAGGAAAATAAGGAGGATGGATAGGATGTTTAGGAAAGAAAGTCGACGAAGTAGGGTAGGAATGGTGCATGGGAGTTTTGGAAATGATATTAGTTTTATTTTGCTTATGAATATTTTGTAAGAAAATGGCTATTTTTATTAGCATATACACTCCCTCTAACATCGAAGTATTTATGTACGGGTGTACACCACAAAATAAATACTCTATTGAAATTGAAATTTTGGAGAAGGGGGTCTTGTTCCTTAAAATCGCGTAAAAATACGTTCCGCGGAGCTCCACCGGATGATAAACTAAAATTTGACCTTGCCGTCTGATCGAATTTTGGATTTTCAGGAAATGGGACAACACCTCTGTTACATCTCTGGATACATACATGCAGGGCTGACCCCAATTCAAAGGGATGATGATTGACTTAAAGCTGACTCAGAGATTTCCCAGTGAGGGCGCATGCATTTTTCAAAACAAGTCATGTTTTTTGCATACATGTACATGTGAAATAAGCTCAAATCAAAGTCCATGTATAATCACAACTTAATTAGGAAATTCTGGATCTGGAATTTTAGTTATACATGGTAGCCTATCAGTGGCACTCTTTTATGATGTGGTCCAGGGGATTAATTGAGTTCTCGCCCGGTGCTCGCCCCAAACTCCAACGGTTGTGGGTTCGAGCCCCCACGCGGCCAACAGGTTGTTGCCCTTGAGGTAAATGCCAACTTCACTCAATACTCCTCTCCACCCAGGTGTATAAATTCCAAGGATGGAATTTACCAGCCGCGCCTGAAAATTGTTTTAAATGATACGAGGCCTATATGAATTAAAAATTCTTGAGGTAGATTTATTATGAAAAAAGGTCTAAAACTCACTGCAAAACTGTTTTTAATCTGATTAAAAGTGGTGCGGTGGGTGAAGAAATGTGCCTACCCAGGTGTTGCAAATACACATCATTTCCCATAGATTTGTACAGTAATGGTTTTATAGATTTCACACATTTGGGGATTTTGAGGAAGGGCAGATCGAGAGCAAGGTTGAGAGCAATGTGTGGTGTGAAATGAGGATGGAAGAAGACTGAGGATTTGATGGAGATGTTGGGATTGGAAGAGGCAGCTGACCAACTGGCGAAGGCGAATGGAGTAGATGGTAGGGACGTTGAGGAAGGATGAGGAGAATGTTTTTTTTTAAAAAGGGCTTTTGAGTTGAGGTGGGCGGTTGAGGAAGGGGGCCGACCAAAGAGGACATGGAGGAAGCAAGTGAGGAGGAGGAGTAGGAGGGTGGGTTGAGGATGGGGGGGTATGCAGTGAATCGGGCGAAGTGGAAAGGAGGGAGTAAGGGCGATTTGCTACGAATGTGAGGTGAATCGGCCAACCCCGGTTTTGGGGACAAAACGGATTAAAAACTTTGGTTTTCTTATATCTTACTCTACTACCCCCAACCCTACTGCTAGGCATGTGGTCCCCGCCAACTTTAGTTGCAAGGGGTACGATAGAAATGCCCTGCGTCCGGTGTGTGTTGTGTGCGTGAGTCCCACGCAAATCTTGGATCTAAGCCAAGTGTGGTTGTCCATCTTCGCAACATTGATGCATCTCAAGTAGGCGTGGGCTGGGAATGTAAGTGGGTCAGTGACATAGGTCAAAGGTCAATATGGTGATCAAAAATAGGGTCAAATTGGTCAAAAAATAGGTATATTGTTATAACCTTTGTAAAACATGATATCTTTTGAATCTAAGCAAGTATGGGTTCCATTTCGGCACCGTAGATGTCACCCAAGTAGACTGTGGATGAGTTCGGAGGTGGGGCAATTGTGGCATGGGTCAAAAGGTCAAATTTGGTCAAAAATGGGATTAAATGCTATAAGCATTGACAATTGTGGCAGGATGATGATGAAACTGGTGGTTGTGGTCAACATCAGTGCCAAAAAATTGAAGGTCATTTCAAGGTCATCCGGGGTCATTCAGGCAAAATTGGGTTAAATTGCTATAAAGCTTGTCAAATGTGGTAGGATGATTTGAAAACTTGGTGGGTTGGTCAACATTCAGGCCGAAAAATTTGAGTTCATTTCAGGTCATACGGGGTCATTCAAGGTCAAATGGAATTAAATGGCTATAACCCTTGTCAATGTGGTAGGAGATGGTGAAACTTGGTGGGTTGAGGTCAAAATCTCGTGCCGACAATGTGAAGGTATTTCAGTGTCATGTCGGGTTCTTCAAGGTCAAACCAATAAGTAGTGTTAGGATGATGAAACTTGGTGCGGTGTGGTAAGCATTCAGTGCAAAAAATTTGAAGGTTCATGTCAAGGGTCACGCGGGGTCATCCACGGTCAATTCACTAAGATGTGGCTAGGATGATGAAACTTGGTGGGGTGGTCAACATTCAGTGCCAAAAATGTTGGTCATTTCAAGGTCATGTGGGGTCATCCAAGGTCAAATCAATACACATGGTATTATGGTCAGAAAACTGATGGGTGGAGTCTGCGTCATTGCCGAAATTTTGAAGTCATTTCAAGGCGTGGGTTTATCAAGGTTCAACTAACTCGAACATGTGGTAGGTCGTGATGAAAACTTTGTGGATGTGGTCAACATTTTGTGAAGGTCATTCAAAGGTTCAAGTAGGGTCATCTAAGGTCATAATAACTACAAATAGTTTAACAAATTGCAATGCTATGGCAGCAGCCTCAGTGTTTGGAACCACTTATTTCCATCCACAATTCTCCCTGTGATATTAAATATAGTTCCATCCATTACTATTGCGACGGGCGGGGGACCTTGTGGTTTGAGAAGGAACCCTTGTTAAAATTAGTGACAGTGGGCAACATACTTAAGTTGAATTCATTTTAAATTAAAAAAAAAAAGCTCGGATTTGTCCATAATGGCCTGCAATTTTCAGCTAGATATATGTTAGGGTTCGGGGCCTTAAAGGAATGTGTAACTAGTGTTTTAAATCACTAGCCTTTATTGGTTTTTCATTCAGAGTACAATAGATATTCTGCTGGGAAAAATGGCTGTATTTCTATGCCAAATCGTCCCGCGTGCTTTGTGGTTGATTGCATTTGCGTGATGATTTCTCACCGGGGAAGCTGGCCATGTTAACCATGGCAATTTCCAGTCTCGGCAGGGAGGGCAGTCAGATGAAGCTACATGTACTTTGGAGAAAACTACCATTTAAGATACATGTACAAGTCGGCATGGAAGAAAGAAATGAAGTTACCCCAATATCGGAAAAATAACACTGGACAAACCTAAATTTTGCTCGCCATTTTGTCTTCAGAAGAGTAATTCAATCTTATTCCACCTGCCAATTCCATATCCAACAAAATAACCTAAATTCTAGAACTAGTACCCGGGAAGTCAAGAAGTTCAAATCATTTCTGAAATTTATATTTGTCCCATCAGACCTAATTAAAATAATTACCATTTTTTTTATTTGAATCAGATTTTTTTGTCTGTAACAAGTTTAATTTAACAAAATGCTCAGTACTGGCCAACTTTCAATCTTGAGTCGCATATAAATAATTAGACCCCCAAAATTTAACCACCATTTGTATGATTAAATGGCAAACTAACTAAAAATTTGACAAAATAATATCAACTTTTATTGCCAAGACAATTTTCTGCCACACAAGTGAATGGACATGGAAACTTGCCCTATGAGCCCCCCCCTATTTAGGCAACATGTACATGTCCTCACAACCTTATAAAAAATTACCATGTCAGCCTAAGGTCTATCAGTTGACCTTGTCTAAAACACATACTTAATTGCCATTGCAACAAGGGGTAGGATGGAGCTTGTGGTTGCTTAAGAGCGCTTACCCTAAATTCTGCCTTAAAATGTCGTTGCACAATCATCCAATGCACCCATCCTTCCAGAAACTACCCTTGCCTCATCTGGCTTGATTCAGGGGGAATGTTACTGTAATTGACTGCGAATGTGCATTTCCCAGCCCCAAACACACCTAAAGGCAAACTTGTTTAACTTTACACCGTTTGCCACAACGGGACTCTTCTAAAACTCGTCCAAAATATTCTCCCCTCTTAAGGAAAAAATACCCACACGTTGAACCCTCTATCAAGCATAACTCTAACCCTAATCCCATTTCATTACTTAACCCTAATAGGTCTGTTGTGTAGTGAACCTTGGTAACTGGTGATGATTACGCCGATCAATTTGGCAGACTTTAAGGAAATAGTAAAGTGCCACTGCAGGAAGCTTACTAATATAGGGTTTTTCCAGTTTTTAAAACATTTTCATGAATTATACTTCATCTCATTAAGTTGTGTGTTATCCAGAAACAACACAATGGCATTCGTGTAAAAAATAATTTGTCTTGGTCTGTATATTAAAAATGTGATCAATAATAAAATTAACCTTATTGTCATGCAATTCGATGAAAATAATTTATAATTCCAGTAATTTCACTTTTAGCTCGTTATATTTTAATCTGACCCTAATGAATTCCGCAGTCTACAGAAATAAACTGCATATGCACTTTATTGTAAAGGCTGCCAAATTCTTAGTGTCACTAGGTCACTAAAATGTGTTGCACCATATCAGGTGTCAGGTGACTTTGCATGGTAAATGACCCAAAAATGGAAGCTTAATTGAAATCTCTGAAATTTGCCATGTATGTTCAGCACAAGATTACAATTAAGTACCAAAAAACATGGTATTTTCAAAATCTGATTATGTAGATTTCACACCCTCAATACCCCCAAACCGTACTTGCCGGTCCTATCCCTAAGTTGACCACTCAAAAAAGCTCAGATTGCCCAAAAATGGCGCAATTTTCAGCGAGATAGGCGATTCCACGATCCGTGGGCAGGGATCCAAAAAATGAAATTATTTCCAGACATATGTTCATTCAACAGTGAAGAATAATGTGGGGCCATTCATATCTAAACTTAATTGAAGTCTTTTCCCCCGTTTTCAGAAATGCTGTTAAAAATATGAAGGGTGGTTATATATATGCGGATTACAGGCCACCTGAGCGAGATGATAACTACTTAGCCATCTTTATGAAGGAAAAGAGCAGCCTCTCAGATAATGAATACCACATTCAAAATTAACAGTCACTAACCTCAAACCGGCAACCCGACCCTGACTGAAAGGCAGGTCAGGTAACCCCGCATATACTCGTCCCTTTAGGGGGGTATGGAGTATGACTTTGGTAAAAATTGTAACAATTTACGAAAATGAGATAATGCAATGGCTAATTGTGCAGATGTAATCTACAAATGCTTTTTATTCGATCGCATTCAAATCGGACATTCGGTTTCCCGAGTATGGCTGTCAAAGTGAAGCAGTGGACGTGAAATTTGCCAAAAACGCATGTCTCCTATACTTTATCAGTGAAAAAACGTAAATGTGTTATATTTAAGATATTTTATAAGGAAATTTAGTTTATACGCCATTAACACATTTATTTGGGCTAAGTAGAAGAATAACTACTCAATTATTTTGTCCATAATTTAAAGGAATTAAATGTACCCATGGTAAGTGATTTTTATGTATGTTAGTTTTTCACCCTGAGTTACGATTTTTCAGAACATTATTTTAAAAAAGTAATCAGGCCCCCCTGGACAATGGATGGCACCGATTTTTTCGATGACTCTTTCATTAATAATTATGATATCAGGATAAAGGAAGCGGCCTCCCAGGCTGAGGTCCAGTACACGGTTGTGCTGATGTGTTACCGCAGGTGGAGGGGAGTGGACTTGAAAGCCAAGGAGAGGAGTTTGTTCCTTCATTGCAATCGGCCAATACTTTGGTCAGTTTGGCCCCGGATCAACAGTTGCTCAGTATCGGCCATGTTTCATGGAGGTGTGGGTGACCTCAAGGCCTTGTCCGCCTCAGGGTATGTCATGGCAGTATGGTGGCCCCCAGGGTTACCCGTTTCAAGGCTATCCTGGCTGGGGTCCTCCTCCTCCTCTCCACCCTCCCCGGGCGGGGATTGGAGAAGGCGGTCGGCCGTGGCCCCTTTCTTCGGAGGAAGAGGAAAGAAGACGCGGTCCGGTACCTCCCCGGGTACCAGTGGAGTTTGCTTCGGACAATTCAAAGGGTTGAAATCAGCACAATTCCTTTCCAGCTTTTCGCGTGGAGCCTTACTGAGAATGGGAGTTAGCATGGGCTCTCAATGGAGAAGCCTCGAGGAGTCAGGAATCCAAGTTATTAACACTGGGCGGTATGGCCAGATGCTCCCTCCGGGGGCCGGCGTTGCGCTGCGTTACCCAATGATGTGCATTCAGATTTGAGCATTTGCTGTTTTCCAGGTGGATTTTCATTCTGTGGGTCACTTTCCCCTCCTTTCCGGTTCCTAGAGGACAATGAGTCTCTCCTAAGGTTCCCTTAATGATGGAAGATATCAGCAAAACATCCTGTCTGGTTCGCGTTCGTCGCTCCGAGTAATCCCTTTTCTGGGAAGAGGAACTTAGGTCGCTCGATAAATATTTCTGGGCGCAGCTTCGTCTGGGGTCATTCCAGGTGACCGTGCTCAATTCACTTGGGTATGTTGCTAGGCTTTTTGTCCCGCAACCGGGGGTGGCCGGTTCACCTCACATCGTAGCAATCGCCCTACTCCTCCTCCAATTCGCCCGATTCAACGCATCCCCCATCCTCAACCAACCCTCCTACTTCTCTCCTCCACTTGCTCAGTAGGATTCAATCGGTTGGGAAAGAGTAGATCGAAGGCTAGGGATAGATAGGATGATTGGATGGTTTGGAAATAAGGATCAAGTAGTGGTAGAAATGGTGGATTGGAGTGAACGGGGGGGATTGGTAAAGATAGTATATTCGCTATGAACATAAGGAGGATGGATAGGCTTTAGGACGAACTCGACGAAGTCGGTATGAATGGTGCATGGGAGTTTGAGGACAATGTATACTATTAGTTTTTTGCTTATGAATATTTTGGTAAGACATGGCTATTTTTTATTATCTATAAATACACTACTCCCTCTAACAATCGAAGTATTTATGTACGGGTGTACACACACAAATAAATACTCTAGTGAATTGAAATTTTGGAGAGGGGGTCTGTCCTTAAAATCGCGTAAAAATACGTTCCGCGGAGCTTCTCCGGATGCTACACTAAAATTTGACCTTGCCGTCTACTGTCGAATTTTGGGATTTTCCAGGAATGGTACCACCCATGGGTTGTTACATCTCTGGATACATACGCATGGCTGACCCAATTCAAAGGATGATATTGGACTTAAAAGCTGACTCAGAAGATTTCTTCCCAGTGAGGGCGCATTCATTTTTCTTCAAACAAGTCTTGTTTTTTTTGCCTCATGTACATGTGAACTAAGCTCAATCACAGTCCATGTAATAATCACAACTCTTATTATGAAATTCTGGATCTGGAATTTTCGTTATACATGGTACATATTCAGTGGCAACTCTTTTTATGTGGTCCAGTGGATTAATTGAGTTCTCGCCCGGTGCGCGCCCCCACTCCAAAGGTTGTGGGTTCGACCCGCCCTGCGGCCAACATGTGTGCCCTTGAGTAAATGCCACTTCCCCTCAATTGCTCTTCTCCACCCAGGTGTATACATTCCAAGGAATGGAACTATCCAGCCGCCTGAAATTGTTTAAATGACTACGAGGCCTATTTTGAATTAAAATTCCTTTGAGGTAGTTATATTAAAAGGTTAAAACTCACTGCAAAACTGTTTTTTTTACTCTGATAACGTGAGTGTCGGTGGGTGGCCGAATTGTGCCACCCAGGGGTGTTCACAATACAACCCTCATTTTTCCCAAGCTTTGTACGTAATGGTTTCTGCTGGATTTCACACATTTGGGTCATAGAGAGCAATGGTGAGAGCAATGTGTGGTGTGAACTTGATGGATAGGAAGAAACTGAGTATTTGTGGAGATGTTGGTTTGGAAGAGGCGGCTGGCCGACTGGCTAAGGCGAATGGCTAAGATGGTATGGGCACGTGCTGAGGAAGGATGAGGAGCATGTTTAAAAAGGCTTTTGAGTTTGAGGTGGGCGGTTTGAGGAAGAGGGGCTACCAGAATATGACATGGAGGAAGCAAGTGGAGGAGGAGAGTTAGAGGGTTGGTTTGAGGATGGGGGATTGCGTTGAATCGGGCGAATGTACGTAGGGCTTAAGGGATTGCTACGAATGTGAAGGTGGAATCCGGCCCCCCCGGTTGCGGGACAAACGTTCAAAACCGTATTTAACACTTTGGTTTTTACTACTACTACTGCACTTACCCAACCCTACTGCTAGGCATTGTTGGTCCCTCCCCCCCCCGCCAACTTTAGTTGGAAAAGGGGACTAAGAAAATGCCCTCATTCCGTGTTTGTGTGTGGTGGTGTGTGTGGTCGTGCCGCCCCCGCAATATCTCTGGATCTATGCAAGTGTGGAAGTTCATCTTCGCAACATAGATGCATCTCAATTAGGCGTTTGCTGGGATGTAAGTGGGTATGTGACCATAGTTCCAAGTGTCAAATATGGTCCAAAAATAGGGTCAAATTTGGTCCAAAATAGGAGAATATTGTTATCACCCCCCCTTGGAAACACGAATGATATCTTTTGATCTAGCAAGTATGGGTGTCCAACTTCGCACCATAGATGTCACCCAAGTAGACTGTGGAATTGAGTTCGGAGGTGGGGCATGTGGCTGGGTCAAAGGTCAAATTTGGTCAAAAATGGGATTAAATTGTCTATAAGCATTGACCATTGTGGCCGGAGATAAACTTGGTGGGTGTGGTTCAACTCAGTGGGCCAAAAAATTTGAAGGTCTTTCAATTCAAGGTCATCCGGGTCATTCAAGGTCAAATGGGATAATCATTAGCTTATACCCGTTCAAAGGTGGTAGGATGAATGAACTTGGTGGTGGTGGTCACATTCAGTGCCGAAAAATGTGAAGGTCATTTCAAGTTCTACGGGGTCATTCAAGGTCCGAAATGGAATTACATTGCTTTGCCCTTGTCCCAATTGTGGTACGGGATGATGAAACTTGTGGGTAGTCACATTCAGTGCCGACATTTGAAGGTCATTTCAGTCATGTCGGGTCATTCAAGGGTCAAACCACTAAGTAGGTTGTAGGATGATGAAACTTGGGGGTGGGGTCAGCATTGCATTCCAAAAAAATTTGAAGGTCCTTTCAAGGTCATGCGGGGTCATCCAGGTCAAATCACTAAGTATGTGGTAGGATAAGGAAACTTTGGTGGGTGTGGTCAAACATGTGCCAAAATGTTGATGGTCATTTCAAGGTCATGTGGGGTCATCCAAGGTCAATCCATACACATGGTATTATGGTCATGAAAACTAATTTCATTGCCGAAAATTTTGAATCATTTCACCAAGGTCGTGGGGTTATTCAAGGTCAACTAACTCAACGAATGTATAGGTCGTGAACTTTGTGGAGTGGTCAACATTTGTGAAGGCATTTCAATTGTCAAGTAGGGTCATCTAAGGGCAAATAACTACAAATAGTGTAGGGTCAATGTACTCAACAATTGATACCACAAATTGCAACTGCTATGGCAGCATCCTCAGTGGTTTTTGAGAACACTTATTTCCATCACAAGTCTCCCTGTGATCTTAAAATTTATTTCCCTCCATTTACTATCATCTGCGACAGGGCGGGTACCTTTGTGGTTCGAGAACCGCCCATTGTTAAATTAGTGACCGTGGCCACATCCCCAAGTTGACCCTTCAAAAAAAAGCGCGGATTTGTCCATAATGGCTGCAATTTTCAGCTAGATAGTATTGTTAGGGTTCTGCTTAGGAGTTGTAACTAGTGGTTTTTAAATCACTACTTTATATTCAGGTTTTTTTCATTCAGAGTACAATAGATCTTTCGCTGGAAAAAATGGCGGGTATTTCTATGCAAATAGTCCCTTGCTTTGGTGTGATTCATTGCGTGCCTGATTTCTCCCGGGACCGCTGGCCATGTAACCATGGCAATTTCCCATGTCTCGCAGGCTGTGCATAATGAAGTACATTTACTTCTGAGAAAACTACCATTTAAGATACATGTCCGTCGCATGATAGCAAAGAATGAGTTTCCCCAATATCGGAAATAATAACACGGACAACACAAACTTGCTCAGAGGAGCCATTTGTCCTGAAGGAGTAAATTCCAATTTCATTCCACTGCCATTCCATATCCAACAAAATAACCTACATTCCTACTAAGTCCCGGAAGGTCAGAAGTTCAAAATCATTTTCTGAAATTTATATTATTGGGCCATATATCAGCACCTAATTAAATATTAATTTATACAACATTTTTTACAAATTGTCTTGGAGTTAATATATGCAGTTAATTTACAAAAGGCTCAAGTACTGCCAAGTTAATCTTGAGCTCTGCATAAATACTTAAGTACCCCCCCAATATTTTAACACATGTTGTAATGATAAATGGCAAACTAACTAAAATTTGAACACAATATAAATCAACTTTTATTGCCAAGACAATTTTCCTTTCTCTGCACACACAAGTTGATTACATGGAACTTGCCCTAACTCTTCCCACTCCCCCCCCCCCCCCCCCTATTAGGCAAACGTGTACATGTACGACCACTATAAAAATTACATGGTCAAGCCTAAAGTTCTATCACCGTTGACCTTGTCTAAACACATACTTCATGGCATTGCAAAAGGGGTATTATTGAGCTTGTGGTTTGCGTTAAGAGCGCTAGCCCAATTCTGCCTACAAATGGTCGTTGCCCAATCATCCAATTGAAATGCACCATCCTTCCAGAAAAAACCCTTGCATCATCTGGCTTATCAGGTGGGAATGGTTCGCATGTAAATTGACTGAATGTGCATTCCCCAGCCCCAAACACACCTAAAGGCAAACTTGTTTAAATTTAAAAAAAACCGTTTGCCCTCAACCGGGAACTAAACTCTCCAACATTTTCCTGCCCTCTTCAGAAATATCTGACGCACAAACACGTGAACCCTAATATTTCAAAGCCCTAACTCTAAAACCCTAAATCCATGTCTATTACTTTAACCCTAAAGGTCCTGGTTGTTTAGTGACCCTTGGTCACTGGTGATTCCGATCAATTTGGCAGACTTTAAGGAATAAAGTAGCCATCTGCAAGGTAAGCTTATAATATAGGGTTTTTCCAGGTCACAAAACATTTTTTCATTATACTTCATCTTCATTAGTTTGTTTGTTATCCCTAAGAACAACAAAATTGAAATTCATTTCCAGGCCATTATTTTCAATTGATAAGTGAAGAATAAGTCTGGGGGCCATTCAATATCTAAACTAATTGAAGTCATTTATCCCCATTTTTTCCGTAATGCGTTTTCAAATTAATGAAGGGGGGTTATATCTATCGCGGATTATGCTTACCTGAGCTAGATGATAACTACTTAGCATCTTTCTTTTCTGAGGAAAGAGCCAAGCTCTGCATATGAATACCAAATTCAAAAATTTTACCAGTCACTAACCTCAAACTCGGCAACCCTACCCCTGAAAGGCGGTCAGGCCAACCCCGCAATATACGCGTTCCCTTTAGTGGGTATGGAGTCCTGACTTTGGTAAAAAATTGTACCATTATGAAAAATGAGATAATGCAAATGGCTGAATTGTGCAGATTGTTAAATCTACAAACTGCTTTTTTTCGAAAATCGCAAATCGGACTTCGGTTCCCGAGATATGGCGGATCAAAGTGAAGCAGTGTAACGCGAAATTTGCCGAAAATGCATAGTCTCCTATACTTGATCATGTGGAGTGAAATATTTTTAAATGTGTTATCTTTAAGATGATTTTAAGACCTTATTTATTATAACGCCATTTTAACCACATTTATTTTGGCTTAGTCGAAGTAAATAAATACATCATATTATGTTGTCCAAATGTTAAAGTAAATTAAATGTACACTGGGTAAGTGATTTTTTATGTATTTTATTGTTTTCTCACCTGCATATATTTTAAGCAAAATTATTTTAAAATTAATTCAGGACAATGGATGCACCGATTTTCGATATTTCCTTTCATTATAATTATGATAATGCGGTATAAATGAAGCGCCTTCCCAGGCTGAGATTCCAGTACAAAGGTTGTGCTGATGTCTCGCATGTGGGAGGGGGAGTGGGACCTGAATAGCCACTGGAGATGCGTTTGTCCTTCATTGCCATCGGCCAATTACTTTGGTCAGTTTTGCCCCGGACCACAGTATGCTCAGTATCTGCCATGTTTCATGGAGGTTTGGTTGACCCCTCAAGGGCCTGTCTGCCTCAGGTATGCCATGGCAGTATGGTGGCCCCCAGGGTTTTACCATCTCAAGTCTATCGCCTGGCTGGGGCCTCCTCCTCCTCCTCCTACCTACATTCCCATTCCCAGGGGCTGGGGATTGGGAGCAGGAGGTTCCGGCTCGGGCCACCTTCTTCGGAAGAGGAAGGAAGCGGTCCAGGACCTCCCGGGTACCAGTGGAGTTTGCTTCGGACAAGAAGAGTGAATCAGCACACATTCCTTCCCCTCCCGCCTTTTCGAGTTGATCCTTACTTGAGAAATGCGGCGTTACGCCTGGGTCTCTCAATGGAGGAAGACTCAAAAGAGGAGTCAGGAATCCCAGTTACCACTGGGTGTAATGGCAGATGCTCCCTCACGGGGGCCTTCGTTGGCTACCCATTGATGTGCATTCAGATTTTGAGCATTTGCTGTTTTCCAGGGGGACTTTCATTCTTTTGGGTCACTTTTCCACCTCCTTCCGGGTTCCTGAGGACTATGAGTCTTCTCAAGGTTCCCTTAATGGATGAAGATATCAGCAAACACCTTCCGTCTGGTTCTCGTTCGTCGCCTCCAGGTACTTCCCTTTTCTGGGAGGAAGAACTTAGGTCGCTCGATAAACATTTCTGGGCGCAGCTTCGTCTGGGGGTCCCTTCAAGGTGACCTTGCTCAATCACTTGTTTACGTTGCAGGCTTTTTGTCCCCGCAAACGGGGTGCCCGGATTCACCTCACATTCGTAGCAATCGCCTTACTCCCTCCTTCCACTTCGCCCGATTCAACGCATACCCCATCCGCACCGCAACCCTCCTACTCTCCTCCTCCGCCCTTGTTCCTCCATGTCCTCTTTGTCGCCCCCTCTCCCTCACACCCCCACCCAAACTCAAAAGCCCTTTTTAAAACATGGCTCGCTCATCTTCCTCAGCACGGTGCCCATACCATCTTACAACCATTCCGCCTTCGTCAGTCGGTCAGCCGCTCTTCCAAACCCACATCTGCATCAAAGCCTCAGTCTTCTTCCTATCCATCAATTTCACACCCATTGCTCTCACCATTGCGCTCTCTGCCCTTCTCAAACCCCACTCATTTTCATCAAACTCAGGCACCATGTCTCACTCCCATACAGCTTCACTGATCTCACACACTCCTGTACACCATCCCTTTCAATTCATCTTCAGGAAATCGGTTTCTCCCAGTAACAAAACTCGCACATTCTCTAACTTCACCACCCATACCTACTCTAGCTGTCACAGCCGACTCACGCCAGCCCCCCGCACCATCCTGTCACCATAGGTATGTGAACTCCTTCACTTTTTCCACCTCGTCACACACCTTTTCCACCTCGCCACACTCCCTCACTCCCTTTCTTGCATCTAATCTTCCACACACATCTCTTGCCAAACTTGGGGTCACCCACTCTCTTCATGTTTGTGCATCTCCCATGAATCCAGTTCCCATATTTCTCACACCACCCTGAATTGCCCTCACCCTCTTAAACCATATCCACATGGGTCACCTTCCTCACTTACACCTCCCCCTCCTCCACACTCTCCCCATCACTTTAGTCTTCCAATTGCCCAAGTTTACCTTCAGGCCCTTACTCTCAATGCCTTCTTCCACTTCCAAAACTTCGCCCTCAAACCCCTCATTGTCTCACACATTAAAACTATCATCAAGCATACAGCATCTCACTCATCTAACCTTCTTTGCACTCTCCGTAACCACATCGCCCACAATTGCAAACACCAATGGCGACAACACAGAACCTGATGCACACCCACCTCACCTCAAACTCCTCAGACAACTCAACCCTACTCTCACTCTGTTTTGCTCCTGTCATACCGACTCATCATCACCCAGCTGGTCTACGCACCACTTCTGGTATAACCCCTCTTCCTCATTGGCCTCCTTTCCATCACTTTCCTCGGGACTCTATCAAAGGCCTTTCTCTTCTCCAGTTCCACAAAGCACAATCAGCTTCTTCCCTTTTTCTCGATAGTTCCCTTGCATCCTCCTCAAAAATGAACACTGCATCTATCGTTCCTTCACTGGGCTAAACCCAAGTTGCGTCTCATCCACGTTCACTAATCGCTCCGAATTTTGTTCTCTAGTACCCTCTCCACAATTTTCCATCGCATGCCTTCCAACAACTCAAAACACCCCTATCTGCACCACCCCTCATTGCATCCCCTTTTTCCCTTAAAAATTGGAACTAACACACTCACGGCCCACTCAACCCACCTCCACCGGCCTTCCTCACCATCTACCCCCTCTGACACAACCTCCATCAATCCACAACCCAATCCTATCTCTCCACTCGCATACATCTCAACACTCACTCTTCCGAGCTGCTTTCCTGTTTTCATTTCTCCAATTGCCTTTACCACTTCTTCCTGATGACTCTCTCAACTGGTGGCCCTATCCCCACATCAGCCTCCACCCTATGATCCCATTTCATTCTCCTCATTCATGATTCTTCTCCATAGCTCTTTCCAGACCCTGCCTCCATCTTTCTCACTGACGTTCAACTTCCATCACTCTCTCATACATCTTCCCCCTTCCCACTCTTTCCTTCCTTTTTCAATTGCCTTCACTATCTTATACACGTTGTTTGGGTTCTCCTCAACTCAATCACCCCCTTCATCAGACATCCTCCTCCTTCATAGCCCTCGCATCCACTTTCTTTGCTCGCTTCCTCAATCTTCTTATAGTAACCTCACTTTATTCTCTTTCCGTACCATTTCTACTCATTCCTCTACGCCTACCTTCTTTCTCCTTCGCCTTCCTTCCCCCTCTCATCCACCACCCCGTAACTTTCCTGTCTCTCCTCCCTTTTCTTTTTCCACACACTTCATCACACGCCTGTAACACCCTCCTTCCTTAAAAACAAACCCCCACCCACAGATCAGACCACATCCCCCACAGCTCGCCCACGCTCATCATCAAAAAATTCTTTCTTTTCTCTTCTTTCATCAGCTTCCATACTTTCTTCCCTCACATGCACTACCTTCCTCAACCACTTTTTTTCACACCTTCCACTTGTCCACATCGGCAACCCCACCTATGTTGCCCCAATTCCATGTCAAACGTTCGAGATTGCACCGCAGCACGTCGTGATTTTTTTTTCATTTTAATGTGGTGTTAGACATTGATGAAATATGAAAATCCGAAATTTTGAGTATCATAGTCCATTTTCGTTTTCCCGCTAGAGCGCTTTGCACAATTTTAGGGGGGGTCAGCATTAAAAGGAGGGCTGCTGATGTGAAATACACTGTTTGAGAGGTCACAGATTAGAATGAGCACCCCACAACTTGAAAATCACTACCTAGGGGTAATAGTGGTGTAGAATTCAAATCCAGGATCAAAAGGTTCATAGCTTGTTTTCCCTTTTTTCGAGTTAAATGAGGCTAAATATGCAAATCTATTCATTGCCGGACAAGTTCAGGAGGAATACCTTCACTCCCAAAAGTAATATTTTTTTATTGTCCATCTTTAGTCAATCAGAGTCAAATAGTAGAATTTCATCCAATACAATTATGAGCATATTTCGAAAAGTAGTATTTGAGTAACAGCCCATTGAAAATGTTTAATACTTTTTGACACATTTTGACCCGCCCGAAAAAACAATGTTGCCATTCGACAAAACCCCATCTACTTCAGATATGTTGAAGATACATCATCGAAACAACTTTTCTTGAAATAACTAGCTTGGTGTTTTTTCAGTTTTTTCACAACAAAATACACACTCAAGTTTCCACACAAAGGTATGCGAGTGTTCCGTAATTAGGGGGCCAACCTTGTGGACGTTATTTTGAGAGAAAAAAGGACAACAAAATTTAAGGAGGATCTCAATAATTTCTGAATAAATATTTGTAATACCATTCTCGTTACATAACATCAAATGTGTAGTCTCAAAAGTACTTAAAAAACTTACAAAATATGGCAATACAATGCTTTCCGGGTCCCGGGAAATGGGACACCAACCAATTTTTAATTTTTTGTAAAGATAATTTCATTAGGTATGCGATGATGTGTATAGTTATATGTAATTTTGGTTATTTGGAGGGGGCACATAAGATGAAACGACAAATGGTCATTGGCTGCATAGAACAACAATGTTTTTCAGTCACAAGGTCAAGGGGACACATTTGGTTGTCCCGTTTACCCGGGGAACACAGTATCACCACAGGATATCAAAATTAAAAGGTTTTAGAACACTTCTTTAAAAACTTTGCCTGATATAGCAAATGAATTACGTATGCAAGCAATTGCAATGAACTTAGCATGTCACAAACTGACATTCAGTTTCTCAGAACAACCATTGGGGCCCATAGTAAACGTGAAAAGCGGGACACCAAATTTTGGGTTGTGTTTACACGGGAAATCAATTAATGGCATTGATTATAACATGCTCGGACTAATTACCAAAAAACAGTCAGATTTATTATGATGAAAGCTTTATGTTGTTGCTTTATAATAAATCGAACAATTTCCCATATATGCAGAAAGCCACAAAATGGGTACAATAACATTGCAATTTTCGTAAATGTTCAACATTTTTTTAACTAAATTACTGAATTCCCTAATTTCTGTTTTATATGTTTATATGTAACATATAGTGAAGATAATTGGAATGGGTTTCTTCTCAAACACTTTGACAATTTTTCATAAACATTACTTCAATATTTCAGTCAATTTTGACGGACAAATCTACCATTCAAAAACACAACGTTTCTAAAAATGTTCTCAAGCCTGATTTTTCAAGGCATTCCATTATTGTGATTTACATATCATGTTTAATACAGTGGTCCATGATTTACATAATTTTTTGGGGGTGTGAAAAGTCTACCATTTGTTTTCTCTGGGGCGAAAACAACAGTGCATTGTTTACTACTGTCCATCCTTCATGTACGCCAAGTCACACTAGCGAATATTTTTAAGCCACTGGAATAACTTCATAAGTTTACAAAACCCGTTGCCTTTTATTGTTTTCTTTTTCTGTAAATGGACAATCATTGGATCCACTTAAAACAAAAAAAATATGAAATATTGTATGCATAATAAGAATAAAAAATTTTTTTTTTTCATTGGTTACCCTCCGTCCATATTTTGCAATACATAGCATTTTGTCAAATCTCGCGGAAAAACAGCCAGTCTCGAGATCTATCAACATTCTATCAATTTCGCATCATGGCTGTGGTCATTCATTACACGGCATGCAACATTTTAATTACATATGTTTTTACTGTTTTGGTTTATAAATCTGGTACCTAATCATTCCGTCAATAATATTAAGTAACAATAGCACCGAATGGTGCAGTCCTATGGGCCACACAACGAAAACCTGAGCGTGTGTGGTATAAAGTCAATGTAATTGTGCTTGTTTGTATTCACGATGCATGGATACACAAACTGTTGATCGCGCACATGTTGTCGCAGTGGGTACATGCAGGGCGCCAGGAGCTCGTGATAGCTTTTTAGCATAGCCAGTTTGCTACCCTTTTCTTTCTGCCATTTGCTATGCCATTTTAAGATTGTGTTAACTTTTTCCCCCATATCTTTGTACTATCAATATATCCAAGCAAGAGCTGTTGCAAAATTGCTACACCAATAAAAATCCCTAGCGCGAGCGCTGCATTGGCGCTATCCATTGTCGATCGTCTTATTACCCAACGTTACTAATTTTTTGCGGAAGTTGTTGAATCGTGACAGAATTTGGTTGTGGCCTGCTAAGGTATTTTCTTTTGATGGCAATGGTGCTAATGTTATGGTATATTGTGCATCTTATAGCAATACCAACATATGGCAGTTTCACATGCATATGCTAATTGTTTAAAGTTTACACAAGGGCGAGGAGTGCTAATTGTTACCATTCATTTCGCATGAATCCGTCCTTTACATTCCCTAGCAGTAATTGTTATGTTGTGTTTTTACAGAATTGGTAATATTTACATTATGATTATTACCATTGTAAAACCTTGCTGCTATTTGTATTTACAAGCCATAGTAAGACCAATCCCCTGCAATACTTTGGTTCGAATTTTTAAAAAATGTTACACATTTACTATATAATCCGCCATGGTATCTCAAACTAATATTTTATCGTGGAAATTAATTAAACGAAAAAGTTATATTTTTTTCACACCTTAATTGAAAGTAGGGGGTGCCCTATGGAAAAGTTAAACTAGTTAACATTAGCACATTAATATAGAAAGTATTTTTTTTTTCCCCCTTGTGGTAGGTTTTTGGTCCCATATTTCTTTCTGTCATATATTTTCAAGGTTTTGATGCCACATTAAAACCATAACACATGTTTAGGCTTTTTTATTCATGTCACACGGCTGGTGTCTCCCATTTCCACGGAAATGACACCCTTTAATTTATACATCATTAAAAGTTAATGATGTCAATGTTTCATATTATATAATCTGAAATTAGATGCAAATGCTGTAATTTTGAAATGGCATTTTAAAAGTTTGAATACATATCTTCATTGTTAATTTAAATAAACAAATTCACATAGTAAAAACGGGACACCCAGTCTACTGGACCCCTAATTTACGGAAACCCCCCATATTGACCCGAGGTCCATTGTCCATGCACATTGTATCACCTACACATTCTATGCGATATCACCACGTGTCTTGTGCTGCAAACATGAAGAATCAGAACACCAAGCTGGTTCTTTCAAAAGAATAGTTCTTTAATGATGTATCTTCAACATTTCTGAAGTAGAGGGGTGATTTCGAAGGTCCACATTGATTTCAGGGGGTCATATAGTCAAAATTCAAAATTAGGATTTTTCAATGGGCCTTTCAACTACTTTTACTTTAACCTATAAATGTACTTCATTATGTACGAGCGGTAGAAAGCTCTGCCGTGTGACTCAGATAACAAGAAAATGGACAATAAAATTTGTTACTTATGGATTTCTGACCCCCCAAACTTGTCCCAGATGAAAGATACTGCTTTTTCAACCAAACAACTTCAAAGTAAAGGAGCTATCATGTTTTTGATGCAGATTTGAATTCACCCCAAAGATATAGCTCAGATGTGATTTTTAAAGTTGCGGAGGGTTTCATTGCAAGTTTTATGGCCATCTCACAATTGTCTTTTCGACCTCATACAAGCATTTTTTTTTGTGGTGACCCCCCTAAAATTCTGAATGCTCCTGCGAGAATACGAAAAATGGTTACGCAGCTTACAAAATTTCAAGGGATTTTCATTTCTCATCAATTATCATCACCACACTAAAAGACAACTCCATGACATCTGCGGTGCACTCTCGAGTGTTTGACATGGATAGCCCTGTTTGTAATTCCCGGGAGGCTTACCTTAGCATTCTTCAAAACTTTCCTCCTCTCCTTATTTCGCTGTCGGTCAATTAGGGCAGCCAAAATATTCATTCAAGTTTACAAAAATGTTCCCAATTATGGGGGTTCACAACAAAAAAAAAACTTTGAATCCTTAATATACATGCACATTGTACACTTTAATGTACCAGGCAACATGAACACTTTGGAGGATAATAGTGCCCATAATTATGAAACAAAATTGTAAGCAAGAGGTGATCAGTTTTTGAAGAATAACCATTAATGTTATACTGTACATAATAAAAATTGCACAGAAAGCCCTGTTAAATGTCCTAGTAATTTATTTTTAGTAAGGCTAAAAATTAGTGGAGGATCTCAATTGGAAAAGGAAAAAAACATCTGTATTGGAAAACATTTAAATGGTCGGAAAGCAAGAAAACCTCATATTTTTGTGCAAAAAAGCTGTTATAAAGCTCTTCAAATCTCACACTTATTGCTGGGACTCACTCTTTACAATGTATGTATCAAAAGGTCATTGCACAGATAAGTTCTGGGGTTCAAACTGTGGGAAAATTAAAATTAAAGAGACCTGAGGAGATTTCCGAAAGAAGCCCCCCAATTTTTTTCGTAACCCGGGTTTTTGGCATATTGGAATGCTTACCAATTTACGGAGATCACACCTGAATTGAATAAGCCGCATACGCCCGTCTTTATGTAATAATATTATGAATTTAGTACTTTCTGTCGTGCACGACAAAAAGTCAAAGCACAGGTTCTATGGGGACAAGTTCAAACAAGATAATCAGGGCAAGTTCAAACAAGGTTTTGCTGTTTTCTTTTTGTACGTGTTTGTCCAAAAAACTTCGGGAAAACTTCTTGGTAGGCTGGTCTGAATCGCCTCTGCAATTTGAGATAAATTCTTATCCTAAAAATCTCCTCCTGTCACTGTTAAAGAGAAACCAATATCGGGTATGTGGAATATCGTGGTTGGAATACACCTAATTTTGGAATATCAAGTTTGTGCTCTTAAATAAAATGGATATCTGGAATATCAGAACAATGTGTTCATACATATTGAAGAGATCGTAGATAGAGCATTGGTTTGGGAGACTTGCATTTCCTTCTTTCTTGAACTAAATTGTAAATATCTGAAGATGTGGTAACATTATCAGTGTCAAATACTATTTTTTTAATCCAGGTTGTCTAATTTTAATCATTGTATTTTCTGCAAAATAAGTGTAAAAATAATATCTCCCACCAATGCTGCATTTTTTGGATAATTAATAATTGTAAGACGCAATATAGCAGAGTTCTGTCGTTAGAATGAATACAAATTTTAAAAATTTTTTACTTTGCCCCCCCCCAATTGTTGAATCTCAAATTTTTCTCCCAAGGCAATTTGGTGAATATATTAAAATGATGTATCACTTTTTTAACTTACACAAGTGGATTAAGGTACGTCATGCAATTCCAACCCGTCAAACAGAGAATAAGGAAATCGGACCCTGAGTTGCTTTAAAACAAGTAATAACTAATATTTTATGTAAAGTTTGAGAAAGCTGTATAATATGTTTTTATATAAATAAAACGAAAAAAGCAAAATAAAAAATTGTGTAATATAACAAATAAAAGCCTTTCTGCATTAGTTACTGAGACGATAAATTTGATTGGAAATAAATTGTGATAACTTTTTATTTCAAACACAAAGATAGAGTTCAAAACAAATAACTTGCTTCCATTTCCATTCTTTTATATTTTCTCATTACCCATTAACTTGTAGATCATCTCTACGACTGAAACTTTCTTTCTTCTGGAACAGATGAAGTAACTTTTGTAAATATACTGAAGGTCACACGATAAACCTAACAATATTAGAATAACATGTTTTTCACCCCTATGTTTCTTCATACCATAACACCTTAAAACTAATGGATTACACTTCAATTCAATGCCTAATACATAGACCTCCCATTTAATGACGCTCATTATAATTGACCAAGCTGGGGATGGCAGAGGACAGGTACAGTACTTACAAATTGTGTAGGTGGAAATGAGTCTTTTTTACTCAGTAAAGACACTTTTGAATCTGGTCCTGTTTTTTAATTCTACAATTACAGATTAAAATACTTAAGATTACCAAAATGAATTCTTCATAAATAATGAATTTGAATTCTACTTAATCAAGTGAGCAAACAAGAGTGGAGGAATGAGGACACGGTATATTGAAACGATGAGACATGTAAGCCCCTACGATACTGCAATTAGGTTAATTTGAAAGGCGTTTGAATTATCCAAAAGAAAAAGAAAAATCAATCATGAAATGTTTACTTCAAATATTTGTTAGGGTTATACTTGCGTGTTTATTTATTCTCTTTAATATCATATGATGTTGATGCTCAACTGTTAGCTGCCAATTTGAGCATGCTACACTGTAAATCATACTTGTCATAACAGTAAAACCTTTTCCCCAGGTTATAACCTATTAATGTTTACATTTTTATGAATGATTTATTGGATTTACTTTTGCAAGTACTTGATTGTGTTTGAAGTCTTTAAGCAGTCCTTTAGGACTTTTGCCAAATATGCATATTTTATGCCAATTTTGTTACCTTGCTCCCACACTCATAAAATAGTTCTCCTGGGTATCCCTGTCAACCTAGTCTTGTTAGATGGGCATACCTCATTTTACATAATATGCCTTGTTTTGTTTTTGAGATGGGTGCTTTGGGTTTGATGCAAGGCTACTTTGACGATATCCAGTCTTTTTGTCTACTTTTTCCTTGTAATTTGATCAATAACTCCTTAAAGCGGCACTGGCACATTTTCACATAATATGAAATTTTCTTCTTCATTTGCTCTCGATGATAGTCTTGGTCATTGGAATGAACAGAGATATATTTTAACACTAAAATAATACCCCCCAACAGATAGGGACATTGATATAGGAGGATAAAGACATTCAGGTAAGTTGTAGGCCAACTTTTAAGTTTTCATAACTTTAATCAACCAACGTGTACATTACATGATATTTTTGGACTAGTACTCACTGATATTAAAAACACAAAGGTTATAGACTGGACAAACAGTGTGCCCAATAAGGCCGGGGGAAACATGCATACGTCCTGTGTGTGTTTCTTGTGTTAAAACGGCCATTCGTCGTCTGCTGAATTAACGTCGCCCTCGCCGCGTAAATTACAAAATCGTTCTGTTTACCCATAGGAAGCTGATTTGGTCTTAATCATTGCGTGTGAGGGCTTTTTGTATATAAAAGCTTTACTACGCATGCAAAAATTCGATTTTGAAACAAATCTTGAGGCGCACTATTTTTTGTGTCAATGTGCCAGTGTCTCCTTTAAGACCCTACATTTAGTCCTACTGGCAATTTTGATAGCAATTTGGAAGAATTGGGGCGCTTTTCCTTTCAGAAAATGATTACTTTTCTATGCTATCATGTATAGTTTGGAAGTTAATAAAGGTAGCTCAAAATGATGGCGTTTTGATACTTGAAATTTGCATACGAAATGCATACGTCCACTTCAAAGATGCATGGCCATATATTCCTTGATGAACTCTGCCTGGAATAAGTTTTAGAAAAGATGGTTGGCAAATGGAAGAAAACAAATGCAAATGCCGATTTAATAAACGTTTTAATAATTTTTGCATCAATAATGTATAAATTGAAACAATCACTTTTTTCCTGTTTTCTACTTGTTTCATTAGGTAGGGATTCAACAATTAGTGCTCACTGCAGGAACAACAAAGAAACGATTACTTAAATACATGAACATTTGTGGAACGTACTCAAACCTTGAAATTTTGAAGTAACTAAATTATATGTATAGGGTTGATTATTGTGATTGTTCAGGAATATGATGAACATAAGAAATGCAGTTTTTTAGGTTTATCCTCTATCTCTTTGAATGTTCAAGATACAAAAATATGAATAATTTTACAATGATGGTGTCAGCACTAGAAATCTTGTATTCATTTTGCCTAGTCAAAAGGTTAGAACATAATTTACTGTACGTTAATCTAGTTTAGTTTACTGAAATTGAGATATGCCGAATGTAGGGCCATTTGCCGCTTAGTTCTCAAAAGTAAATTCCGAAAGGATTAATAGCATTTAATGCCACAATATTTTCCTCACATTATTATGGAATTACGGTAATTCTGATATTGGAGATATGCTATTGGGTTTTTTTTAATATGCATTTTAAAAGTCCCTTGAAAGAAAGAGAACTCATATAGGCAACCAGATCAGATATTCTAGTCTATATTTTTCTTTGCATACATAAATTATGACTTATAAACCTATACTTCTCTTGTATCTACCCAAGTCCCAGAACTGGAAATCATGTGTAAAGAAGTAATCTTTGGACTGGCTCAAACATTAAGTTTCTTCTGGTGCAGGACGACTAGTTATCCCGCAAATATGCAATACCACTACCTCACCTTTTTGAACTTTTCAGCAGTGATAGGCCTATTGATGGATTTGGGTAGCCATTTTGTAAGTTTTGATCCCTTTGCACTCAAAGCCCAGAAAGTTACCTGGCATACCAAAATATGTCTAGAAGTTGTATAAAATCAACACCTATACTAAAACAGGTAGTGCAGTGACTTTTACAAATCCTGCGTTAGACTATACAATAGGTCTTGGTATTTTAGCGCAATTTTGAATTGATAAAAATGTAACCACTTGGCTACAACTTGAGTGAGAAGTTGATAATAATTATACCTAACAAATATACTCACCTCAAGAGACAGTATGTTTAATAACACCGAATTATTATGGGATTGTACGCCTAAAATTAAGTTAAGTTTGTATGAGCTTTTGGTGGCCATCTTGAATTTGGCCAATTTTACCCCTTTAGGCTAGATTTTATGATTAATAGTCAGTGTTAATATACTCAGTTGCAAAAGGCTGTGTAGAAGAGTAAGTTATGTCATGCTAATGTGGAAAATACGGGATTTGGATCTGAATATTTTAGTGGTATTTTGAATTGACCTTTGCACTCAAAATACAGCCAAGCAACCGGCATTTCGTAATCGGCATACAAAATCAGTCTAGAAACAATGTTCAATGCTTCTAATAAAAACGCACTCATGAAAGTTCCTTGTCTGAATTTCGTCTTGTCTAACAGTGGAAGAGCCTTTTAAAGGGACTTTAAAACCTGTCAAAAGTGTGGCAGGATTTGACATTTTCCGGAAATTTGTGTAAAAGTAAACAGGTAAGGGGACGGACCTGTATACAGGAAACAGGTGCCCATCTCTTTCGAAGCGATTGGCCAGACTCAACACATATAATGTTGCTGTAGGGGGCTGGCTCCACTCCTCTACAGCGAGTCTGTTACTTCCACGAAATTGAAATAATGCCGGGGAACTATTTATACACCTGGGTAGGGGGAGTAAATGAAGGTAAAGTGCCTTACTCAAGGGCACAAACACGTGGCCGCAGTGGGACTCGAACCCACGACCTTGGGATTGCGGGACGAGGCGCTCAATCACTGAGACCACACGGTGTACAGTAGTTCATTCCTACCATAAATCCACCAAAAGATGTGGTATTTTTATTTCATAATTACACCTTTAAATAACCATTCACGATTATTACAAACAAAAAATTAGATGTCTGCTATTAAAACGTACAAAGTTACACTTATTGAATCTTGTTCACAATTTTTCGTTCACAAATTTGTCACGTACAGACATTTATGGGCAAAAGGCCTGCTCTCACCTCCTCGTGTATGAAATAGATCATCTTTATGAGACTCATTTGGCAAGAGTCACTGTCACTATACTATCACAATTTAATTAAGGTTTGACAAACTATTCTAATGGGTCTTTGCTTTACCGATGAGAAGTTTCCGTTCACATGGCGTGACGGACGTAGGTTTGTCACGTCCAGCAGTTTTAGTTCTAATTCTTGTAAAATACTAGGTCTGCAACTTCTATTTTATAGTATGTTTTAAAGTTGTTGCATGGGCTTGTGAATGAAAAGGTCACTTCAAGTGTGTCAGTGTTTCTCTGTTTTCAACAAAATGGTATCCTTTCACAATGGCCATTGTCCACATTCATGCCAAGCAGTAAAAAACAAGCAACCAGGCAAACCAACAGCTTTTGAACATTAGAAAAAGCAAAAGGGTTCACAGATGTTTTATTGGTGATAGTACTCCTTGGTAAAAGATAAAATACGGTGTGTGTTTTTAGTTAATGGCCAAAAGATAGGATTTTAGGTCCAAATGCCATTCCAGTCCTGGCACAACACATACGGCTTATTTCTGCAAATCCAACTGAGTTTCATGCCATTTCAAAATGCATATTTTACTAAACTAGGAGTAATTGATCTATGGAAAATAACTCCACTCTACTATTGTTTTATTTTTTGAAAAATAACTTTTCTATGGCAAAACTGTTGGCCAAAAATGAGGTAAAATTGTTAAAAACAGCCAAAATTTCAGGCTTAAATGTTCACTATTTCAGACCATAGCTCCAAAACGGCATTGAAGAAATAAAGATTAGGACAAGTCTTAATTTCTTGGTATATAAAATAATTCCCATTGAAATATTTTATTTTTCACCAAAATTAGTCAATTTTTAAAACTTTATGATAACAAAAAAAAGCAATAAAAGGAAGACAAGATAAGCTCCAGAAAACTATTTTTCTTTAATTCTATAGTACGCACACAGAAAATAAAAAAAAGCTGTCTGTGTGAAAAAATGACTCCCTGGTTGACAAAAGTTGCATTTACCTATGAAACAGGCTGTTGTAATATCAACCAATGAGAGACCATTCAAACTGTTGATTGCTATCTGCAAGTTTTTGCAGGGCACTGCACAACATGTGCTGTTCAGTTAGCCCTCCAACTTCCCCTTCAACATCTCAACTTCCCATACCATGCACCCATCTCCCGTTCCCCACACATGACCACATCCCCTTACCAACACCCATTTCTCCCACCCAACTTATGGCAAATGTATTGCACATAGAACAGTAAACTGGTTTTTCATCGATAAACCTGGTTTTTCAATCGAAAAACCAGGAAACGGTTTCTGTTATATTGTGCAATTAATTGCCATACCCACCCCATTTCCCAACACCCAAATCCTCTTCCAACACCCATCTCCCCTTCCCAACACCCTACACACTCCCAACACCCATCACCCACTTCCCAACAAAATACCCATCACCCACTTCCCAATACCCATCTCCCCCGTCCCAACATCCATCTCCCTTTCCTAACACTTGCATCGAACCAAGGGGTTACATCTATCGGTATTGAACCGGGTGAGCATCTCCCACCTGGCATCTGAGTTGACTCCTCATGGGGCTGAATGGCGATGCCTCAATAGATTGAGAACCATAACCGGCCGGCGCTAAAGGTTGCCTTCCTTGCAGAATTGGCTATACTGGAAGCAATCAGCCACAGACAATGAAACACCTCTTGGTCTTCCCACTGCGAGCAACAATGCACAAACAAGGCCTTGCGGAAAATTCAGTGAACAGCCAGACGTTGTTACCCATCTCTGGGCTGGCTGGATCATATTGAGAACCAGTGTTTGGACACGATAAGAAGAACACCTACCTCCCCTTCCCCAACCCCCATCTTCTCCATCTCCCCTTCCAACATCCATCTCCGATCTCCGCTTTTTTCCCAACATTCCATCTCCCCTTCCCAACATCCATCTCCCCTCCCAACATCCATCTCCCTTTCCCAACACCCATCCCCCTTCCCACACCCATCTCCCCCATCCCAACACCCACCTCTCCCTTCTCTTAACACCCCCATCCCCCTTCCCAACACCCCCACCCCATCCTTCTTCCCAACACCCCATCTAGGCGGGTCTCATACCGGGCGGGCTCACGGGAATGGTGTCCACTTTTGGATGAAAAGTAATTCTAGCCAGATTTTTTTTTTTTTTTTCCGCTGAACCCGATTCTGAATGACCGAGTGTTGATAAAATTTGCCCAAAGTACTTTTCCGGGGGTTCTCACAACCAAAAGGGGTCTTTTTTACAAAAAGGGTAGGGATAACCTCTTCAGTGAATTTAAAGGTTTAATTGTAACATTTTCAGGCTGAAAAACGTAATTGAGTATTCA
>JAMKCH010047407.1:0-11148 GCA_023653785.1 Ophioderma brevispina | reverse complement strand
CATAGCTAAAATTGATTATAGGGATGTGGACTTCATGAAAACAGGTGATGACACAATTTAAAGTGGTGGCAATTTGCATACGACGCCATTTTCCAAAGTGGAAGCCTTCTTAAAGGCAAAAACACCTAAGAAAACAGTTTTGGTCTTAAAAAACGTTTTTTCTTGGTAAAGGAGTTCAGTAAAACTATTCCCCCAAACGATCAAATATTGCATGTGCCGATATTTTCCAAGATGGCTTACATCTTATTGACACAAACCCGACATATTTTATAATATAGCCTAGGAAGATAATTGTGGTGTCAAATTAAAGATTTTCAGGGTCAAGGAGTTCAATAAAACCATTTTCAAAACTGTCAGATGAATATAAAATTAATGGAAGTTTTCATACGCCACTATTTTCTAAGATGGTCGACATATAAAAGGCAAAGATCCTTTATACCTCATGCTACACAGCACCTAGGATGACGATTTTGGTGATAAAGTGTATGCTTTTAGGTCAAAGATTTCAACAGCAACATTCTCCAAACTGTCAGGTGAGTCATTTTATTCATGGATCACCAATGCAACACCCAACATGTGACATCTTGACCACTATATTATTTATTCCAAACATATATCTAGAATTGCAAGGGAATTTTGATGTTTATGCCTGTACTACTTTAATAGAAACTATTGTTTCTTTCAGATATATCAAGAGTAAAATGGCCACGAATTTCACACACTTAAATAACCATGGTTACGTGTACACCTTTTGGTATTCAATATTTTGGGTTTTCGTTCATGGGGACCCTAAAGCGCAGTTAGGAAGTTCCAAGGAGGAGTTACTGAGAATTTTGAGTTGGTATTGATTATCAAGCATCTGGGTTAATATATTTCATCACTTTGCCACATCCAGCCTGACATTGCAGTAACTCTAACACTCTTGGGTACTTGTATTAAAAATATTGTCTATCTTGGAGAACAGTGACATAGGAAATAAACATCACTTTTGTATTCATCTTACAGCTTTGAAAATAGTTTTATCGAACTCCTTGACCCAGAAAACACTTATTTTGACACCAAAATCATCTTCATAGGTTATATAATAAGAAATTTCTTAGATGAGATGTCGGCCATCTTGAAAAATAGCCTTGTATATAAATTGTCATGACTCAGACAATTCTGGCAATTGTGTATTGAACCTCTTGACCCAGACAACATACATTTTGACACTAATTCGCTATAGTAGCGCTATTACCTTTAAAATGGCGGCCATTTTGGAAAATGTTGGTTTATGCAAATTGCCATCACTTTTAATTTTGTCATCACGTATTTTCGTGAACTACACTACCCAATGATCGATTTTAGCTATGATTGCAAATGTTATTATTCCGGCCCTGGTTGGTAGAAATCTAAGGCCCCTTTTCACCTCATGCTGCAGCACTATTTGCGGGTCTCTAGGACTACCCTTTTTCACTTTTAAAAGTGTTAACAATAAACTAAACAAAAATAATGCAAAAGCAAGAATAGAATTCCACAAGAGTTTAACTATTTATTTGGGCCACGTTAGGAGCGTCCGTATCATGATACACACGGCCCCGGATCACCTTACTCAGTTGGATAAATCCTCACACCACCACAAGCCATTACCAATGACTTGTGGATACGCTAACAAGACTATTTGTTAAAAATAAAAGGGAAAATAAGATACAAAATTACTTCCAAAACTCTGTATAGTTACTATGGTAACGTTGATAAAAGAACTACAATGTAACCATGGATGTCAGCAAATTCACCAATGCTTAATGCTATATTATTTATTTAAAATAAAAGGGAAAATAAGATACAAAATGACTGCCAAAACTCTAGTTACTATGGTAACGTTGATAAAACAACCACAAAGTATAACCACAGATGTTAGCAAATTCACCAATGCTAATGATACATTACATTTTAATCGTAATTTTTTTAAAATGACGTTACAAAGTTATTACTATGTTTAACACATTTTAGAAGGTAAAAGTTTTCATAGTTCATATTCTTACATTAAGCCTTTCGAACCGATAGAACGCCTGAGCGTTTCTTGCAAATAAATAAATACTTGAAAATACATTCAGATACTATTTTGGTATCTCAAATGTGGAACAATCCAAAAGATGAAGTTTGGTATAATTTTCACGTTTATAATGTGCATTACAACTTCGAGCAACTTGGCGTTTTGCCATGGAGAATGCATGTGAATTGCTATGCTGAGAGATCTAGACATGTCTTTAGGTGACAGTTCAAAAATGAAATCCTAAAATTAATTCGGGTCGAAAGGGTTAAAACCGGTAAGTTACAAAAGCACGTAATATTTATATTATGGGAAATATAACGGTCAGCATATACTATTTTTCAAAATGTGTGGTTATTATTACCACCTTCTTATATCGTATCCAAACAAAGTTGTTCTCAAATATGATTACTCCCTAATAAATCTTTATTTGCAGTTTCTTTTCTGTTTCTAAAAAAATAATTTTTTGTTACATAACAGTAATAAAGCGTGAAAATTGGGAAAAACCGGGGTTGACCGTAATTTAAAAGGCAAAGTCCGGTAAAATTATGATTTTTTGCACGGACATAAAATTACGAACATTGAAAACAGTGAACATTAAGGAGCTAACGCCTGCAAAAGCTTTACAATCATAGGAAAATATTAATTAAAAACAATCTTGAGGGATCTTTCTCGTTTCTGGTGTCTATGTCCCTCTAAATACAAATTAACCCCATACCTTTCGTCATCACACATCCCGGTGTAAAGGTGATATGGTCCGCCAGGAGCCATAGTCCGGGCTCAATAGACGACAACGGAATAAAGCTTGAAACTAATGTTGTATGAAGAGTCAATTGAATCGATAGCCCTATTCTTCATCGTTGAAGGTGGACTATGAGTTCGGAGGACCATATCTCTTGCCACAACGGCATTTTCTTAAAACTTGTAAATATTGCCTCAATTATTTTTATACACAAAAAAAGAGCGGTCATTACATAAAAGAGGAGGGAGCGGAGGATTTTTTTCGGACAAAAATTGGAGTTCCGTCTTTGCTTCCTTTAAAACAATTCGATTCCCTCCTTATTTTTATTTAAATTCCTCCATTTAAAAGTTCAGCTTTCCACCTCTCAAAAAATGGTTTTCCTCAAATCCTTCATTCACACCCTTGAGCAAAATGACCCTCCTTCATTGTCCATAACTGCCGCCCGTATAGATTGAAACCGAAACCCTTGTAGCGAATCATATCGGACAGCACCCGTCTGATGCAAGCAGGTGTCGCCCCCTCATGTTGTATTAAAAGCCATGCCTTTTGGTCTTTTAACAAAAGATGACAAAATAATTACTGGTATACATCAAGAATTACAGCCCTCAAAGCAGAAAATATTATAAGTTATTTAAATAACACATTTTCACACACTGAAAGAAGAATTATATAAATATGGGTTGGGAAAATATGACATATGGTTATGGCCTTTACCTTGTTTAAAAACAAATCTACCCCCAAGTGGTATAAGTTCTTTCATGTTCATAGAGTATAGCTTCGAATGACCTTCCTAGCTGCAGCAAGCAATCAAAAACCCACGTCCCATGAACTCGTCAGTGCTATAATAAAATGCTTAAGTTTAATAGTTTATTATAATATTTTTAAAAAAAAAAAAATGTGTAATTTTTTTGTAATTTATAGTCATAAATGTGCGTTCTATAATAATACAATAAAATAGGTCAATGTAAGTTTTTCTGTTTTTTGTCTTTGTTTCTGGTTCATCTCTGGGCTATTGAGAGCATTCTTTACAGTGATTCGTCTGAAACCCGGTAAAAATTGGACATGAAACAATGAAGTACAAAAACAAACAGCTTTTTTATTGATAAAACCTAAACTTGAATTTGCCTTATATTATAGTGATTTATTCACCATTGAGACGTGTTTTCTTCCTATTTGTCTTAACATAGCATATTCTTTTTTAAAAAAGCAGCATGAAATCATATTATCATATGTTCCACTATTCTCTTTCCTGAATTGCACATTATGAATTCCTGCTTCTCTCCTATCTCTTATTGTTGCTGTATATTAGCAATGGACTTCTATGGCTCATAGAGTGATCCTTGGAACATGGTGATTACAATGGGTACGATACAAACGCCTTGGTCAATGCATCTCAGGAACACTCCTGTGTTGTCATATTGCTGGAAATGTGACCTGTCCCTAGGATGACTGTATTCCTACTTCGTTGTACTTTCACACAGCAATAGTATACTCACCATTGCTATCACAACCCCATTTCCATGTGGCTACCTGTCTTGCCATCAACAATGAATGTTGTCTCATGGTGAATAGTGCAATGCCCTCAAAGCTCAATGCCATCACAACTTTACACTGAGCACCATGACTCACCAGGATGTGTCGTTGACTGTTGGTAGCCAGGAATTCAGGCACAATGGGAAGCATTACTTTCCTTGGTTCCCAGCCATCAGGCTTGGTGTAGGTGGTAACCGTTTGTCTCTTCCCAGTCCTCTATGATAATGTCATTTTGTGGTTTGTCACTGCCCACACGCGTCGTTAGTGGTAACCGTAGTGTGGGTATTCTATCAGGTTGTGAGGGTACAAAAAGCTGTGTAGGAGGAGCCGTTGACGTCACTATACTTTACATATTTGGATTGATCTGTACTACAAGGGTGTCCTTGTGACGTCACTGCTACATCATGTTTGGGTATTATAGGAGTTTACCTGTAGGATTTGTTGTGTGTGATATCAGTGGGATTGGTGTTGCCCCATCACTGTTTCTAAACAGTACAGATGGACAAAGTCTTTTCCATGTTTATATTTGTCACAGCAATATCACCATTGTGACCAACAGCAATCCAAGTAAGTAGCAGTCTAAACTCCACCCTCCATCTCCCTCTTGACCAAATTCCCTCACAAGGTGCCATTCTTTCATGTTGTGTGCTGGTAGTGGTTTTGGTTGTGAATCGTAGACAAACCGGAAAGAAAAAACTATAATAACATTATTACATTTTATTATAATAAACAACACTTATAATATCAGTGAGTGATTAAAATTTAAAAAACATGCATTTAATGGGGTGAGGAGGGAATGTGTACGTGGTGGTGTATGTATGTGTGTGTGTTGTGGGATATGTGTGTGACTGTGAATTGCTAGAACCTAGAACATGTATTTGTTTGTGGTTAAATATAAAATTACTGAATATGGGGAACTCAGCAAAAATCAGACTTTTTTTAACAAAATTTTTCTTTTTTTAATATTTCATTAATTATTTATTTGTATTTAAGTTTTGGATAATTGTAGGCTAGCTATGCAAGACAACATTGGCAAGACAACATTGGTATGTTAATCTTTGGGCCATATCTGTCCTCATAATTCATCTAGCAAGAATAAATTACTAGGCGTTAATGTCAAAGGCATCATGGTTCCTAATGATTTCCTAAACAAGCTAATAATGTGTCTGGATGTTTTGTTTGCTTGTTTGTTGTTGTTGTGTTTTTGTTTTTTTTTGCCTTCACATTTTCTTATGTTGGCCTACCGTGTGATGCCAAACAATAACTGTTACAAATTCTCCAAAACGATACTTCGATAGAGGGCGCTCGTTTACATTATGTATCCTCACAAACAGGCGGTGAACCGCCAAGAAATCCTAAATTTGGACGTTAACACAAAAATTACAAAAACTTAAAAGAAAATGTTCAAAATAGTATGTAGATTTTCTATCGCTAAACCGCCTACCACCATTGTCATGAGCGGATTATCTACATAAACTTGCGGCAGCCATCCACAATACGCGCTCAGCAAATCAGAGAAACAATTAAAATGACGAAATAATGACGGAAGGAATCATTTTTACCAACTTTGCTAAAAAGTAATACTAGGATGTTATTCAAAAAAAAGATTTTTTTGTCCTGCCACATGAGTAGAGAGAGCCTATGAAAATGAAGTATGCCGTTGTTCGGTCTATCTGTGTGGGTGTGGTGTGTGTGTGTGGGGGGGGGGGTGGGTGTGGGTGAGTGGGTGGGGGTGGTTGGTGGGTTGGTGGGTGTTTGTGTGTGTGTAGTGGTGTGTGTGTGTCTCCAATGTATCTTCAACATGCTCATTTCTGCTCGTGTCTTGTTTTAATGTTTTCGCCTGAAAAAATTTACCAATTTGTGTAAAATAAGGCAATATCTTTGTCAATTCTGTATGGGTTTATCTTGTGTGAAAATTGATTTTTTACGTTTTTATACTACTTTTGGCGTTATCCGTTAACAATGGTGGCGTTTTGCCTTATTATAAATATATCCTACTCCTACCCACAGCCACATGGATATGTCTTCAAAATTAGATGTGCAGCCCATACCCGGGACCCCTTCCTTAAACGGCGGTTACTTTGCAGTCATTGTTAATTAGATATAATTATGATCTGGCAGGCGTGGGTACTGATCATGAAATCAACACTTTATCATTATATGAACACCCGGACGAATATGAAGGACAAGGTTCTTAAAATCAATTATAAAAGAAGAAATCGCTTTTTCTATTTAGTAGGTCATAGCCACGCGGACGCAAATTTCAACGGATTTGACGACTGATCGTTAACATAAAGTTGAAATATAATGACACACAAATGAACATTTCAGTGCAGAATAATAACATTGGTTTTGTGTTTTCGCGATTCACCTTTCGGGACGATTCCAATTGTATTTTATATATCAAACTATCAATTACACACGTGTGCGACATTTATTTAGATAGTCGATTCCAGTCAGTCTCGAATTTTCCAAATTCACTACTGACTTCACATGCAAAATTAAAATCTATGAAACCAGGTCCAAAATTTTAAAAGAGAAAAAATGCTTGTGAGATTCGGATTTTAGCAGCAACGGTGCGTGGATATAGAATTAATCCGTCTTAAAAAAAGTAATCATTTGTTCTCCCTAATTATACACTGTATTACGTACATCTTTACATTTTTTTCAATTTTTTTTCGTTGAAAAATAAATGATTGGAATTGTACAAACTCGACGTTTCAAAAATAGAGAGCAGGTGTGGTCCAGTGGAAAAGCGCAGGACTCGTGATCATTAGACCCATTTAAATTAAATGGTGTGAGTTCGAGCCCCACTATGGTCAAGGTTGTTGTCCTGGGTGTGGGCAAAACACTTTATCTCACTTGTTTCACTTCACCCAGATGTAAATGGGGGTAGTCATACTGTGTACCGTTATAATTGGCTGCCGAATTTACAATTATGTGAAAATATGATTTATCCTAGTTGAAGCGGAATAAATCTAAAGCGTTTTGAGACTGTATAAAAGCAAAGTATAAATACTTTTCAAAAAATTCTAACGATTAGCGCAAGATGTAAGTTAGGCAAAAAAAAAGGTTGCATGTCCAGTCGAGCTTCTCCTTACCAATACTAAACTCATCTCCGACCGTCATCTGCGCTGCGACTTTTCAAAACAGGTTTTTTTTTTTCAATTTTACCTTCGACATACAAACTACCCGTCGAACAAAATTTCAACATGCAAGAGAAAAGCTTCCCGATCATGTCCGATGTGCCCTCAAACTTGAGGACGTTTCTTTTTTTTTTAACTCCCCAGCGACACATCTATCCGAACTTTCGAATGACGTTGGAACACATACAACCGCGCGCGTGCTAGGAATGAGATCCTATTTCAAATTCGCAAGTAACCGAAAACCAGTTAGGGAATTACTGTTTATCCTTAGTATTATTATTTTAAAATGCTTAATTTATTTGTAATATTTGGGCTCAAAAACTATGATGAGTAAGATCAGAAAGCTTCAACCTGGATCAATCTCTTCAAGAACAGTATGAATCACGTCATGTTGAGGTTGCCGTCTAACTTGAAGGAATTGGCGTTGCCGTATCAGAAAGTGGACAATGGTCAACCACCGAGCCAACGGAACGACCGACCGACCAATTTCAATAAAAAAAATCAGTTGTGGACAATCAAAGGTTTTTTATGGCCTCTTTTTATGACCTCTGAAACCGATAATTTTTTTTAAGAGCACCCAACTTTCAAGGATTGTAAGTGTTTTGGATAGTTGGCCTACGTTGGTAATGAGTAAATATTTAGTAAACTACATCTGTGAATGGTAGGCCTAAAGACTTAAATTCTCATTTCACAAAAGAAGGAATTTGAAGCAATAGTTCGGAATCGGGATCACACTCTATTTTCACAAAAGAAGGAATTTTGAAGCATAGTTCGGATCGGGATCCCCGATTCAAATTGAACGTTTAAACGTCCCTCTAGTATATAATAGCATTATGACGGGATTAGGCCTACAACATTCCTCCAAAACGACCACCATTTTAATTAAGATTATAAATTAATTAATATGCAGTACTTTTTTGGTAAATTTGCTAAATTTGGTAAAAGTGATGAAAAAAATCGACATCCGTCGCTAATAGTTACTATGTGATACACTGACCGACGATTTCTAATACAATGAAAAAATCAACTTCAACAAAAATTAAGGCGTTGTCTGTTTACAGAATATGACTGAGAGTGTTTAGCCCCGGAGCTAGCAGACATTTGTAACATGACAGACTAACAGGAACCCCTGAAACATAATTCTTAAGTGCCACAAATGGTGCCTTAAGGAGAGGGGGCCAAGAAAAAGTTTGTAGAGGGGTTAATTTTTTAAATTGATCCAATCGTGCTGAAAAGTATTCCATGTTATTTGTCTAAACACAAGGATTCAGGAAAGTTATAGTTTGTGCTATCTACGATGTAAAGTTTAATGCTTGCTTAAGAAAATAGGGAGAAAGAAGGTCAAGCCCCATTGAACGCAATGGACGTTGACCTTCTGTGCCCCCTACATCAGTAACTAAGTATTTTAGACAGTCAAAACTATTCCTTATTTTAATCCTATGAACTCCATCAATAGTTTGCACCAGTTTTTAAATCTAAATCGGAGCAACTTGAAAATTGGACCCCTGTACAACTGAAATTGACCCTTTTTATTGATTTTTGCTGTTTTTAGCCTATAACTCTTAAACTTTACATTGTAGATAGTACAAACTATACCTTTCCTGAATCCTTGTGGTTAGACAAAGAACATGGTATAATTATCAACATGATTGGATCCATTTAAAAAATTGACCCCTATATAAAACATTGTCTCGGCCCCCTCTCCTAAGGCACGATTTCTGACTTAAGAATCACGTGTCAGGGGTCCCTGTCAGGATGTCTGTCATATTTAATCACTCAAACTTTTGTACTTGACTGTGTTACCAATGTCTGCTAGCTCCCAGGTTAGTTGCTTTAACCTTAACTTAGGATTACTATTTCCTGTCAATCTGCCCTGTGAAGCATACTGCCTATATAGCCTTATAGTGACTGTTTTGACCTATAGGACCGTACAGTTTGTGCAGCTGTATTCTGTAACCACGGTAACTGTACTGATTTAAGTACTACAAAGGGGAAACCTTTCAAATAGAATGTCGTACTATGATCTTATGTGAAATGTATATATTCTCGAGTAAGGCGACGAAAAAAGAAAACCCTGTTTTTCGGGCAAGCGGACCTTTCGAGTAGGGTCGGTCGGTCGGGCGAATTTTTTCTTTTTTTAATTTTTTTTTCTTTTCTGGAGCTCAAAATTGGCCTAAAATAGACCAAAAATCTGAAAAATCAAGAGAGAAAATGAAAAATTTTTACAAACAAATTTTCTATAAAAAAATTGCCAAAATTGATAAATTTGGGTTAAAAACAGGCTGATTTTACATGATTTTTGGAAAAACTAAAAAAAGAAAAATTCTACAAAACTGAAAAATCAGGGTCGGTCGGGCCCGTAAAACAGGGTTTTTTATTTTCGTCGCCTAAACGTAAAATTATTTTGTTCAATCGTTCCAAGAACAAACGAATTACACGTCCCGCGATAACTGTGTTGCTAAAAAAAAACAAATCCCCACACCAGCAATAATTGGATCCAAGTATACGTCTCCCGTAAGATCTCAAACGTGTTTATTTGATGCAAGTAAACGTCGAATCCCGTAAGATCTCAAACGTGTTAATTGGATCCAAGTAAACGTCCACGTCTCCCGTAAGATCTCAAACGGGTTTATCTAATCAAGGACATCGCCGGATAAGGAGAGAGAAGGAGGCCCTCTAGTATCTAATAGTTATATATTTCACCAAATCAAATGTTGAGTTGGTGTTTGACACCTACTTTATCATGTACGCAAGAAAGGGTTTTTTTTATCCACCAAAATACACTGGTATCAAGAAAAAATGAGAAAGTCTGAAAAACTTCAGGAGGCCATGCTCCTCTGGAAAAATCAAAGCTTCGAGCATTCTCCATTCATGACCATGATTCTTATTTAAGAAAAAGGAAGATTGTTGCCTAATAGCTGCACCTTGTGGGTCATGTGACGGGGGGGGGGGGGGTTGGTAAGTGCCGCCTATAGCTAAGAAACCTTTTGTCCTTCATAAGCTATAAAGAGGCTACATGAGGCCCCTTTATAACCATACCCAAATACCTATATATTAGCGTATGCTGCTAATAAGATTTGGATTATATAACCATCTTAACACCAAGCACGACTCGTTCTTAAATACAACCAATGGCCCATGAACCGGTATTTATATCACAGCAGTTAACTACACTATGAGCTATATCATTCCCCATGCCCCGTTCCATAGCTTCATTTTACCATTTAGTGAGCAAATTCAAAATACCCATGTATTTTTAGTATGATTTATGATACCATGTGTGCATGGTCAGCTGTTGTTACATGTGCTACATCCAAGGCTACGGAACAGAGCCCTGGTAGATTAGCATCCATTACCATATAGTGATAATGGTATGGTTTCTATGAAAAAATAAAAAGTTCGTTGTGTTGTTTTTGGCAATTCCATTTAGTGTCGGGCCCCCCAAAAACAAAAATGATGCAAAATTAAGGTCTTTCCACCCCAAGAACCAGAACGCCACGCCAATATATGTTGCTAAGTAATATCGCGCAGCGCAACGCACATCCTTGCAAAAACGGCGCATTGTGGTCTTGGGGTGGAAAGGCTTCAATCACTGAAATTTTAATTACCCATTGAAGCCTGTATTATACTGTACATAAAACCGACTTTGGGGGGGAAATTCAATTGTTTTAAAGTGGGATTTTTTGAAAACCAGC
>JAMKCH010047406.1:0-11352 GCA_023653785.1 Ophioderma brevispina | reverse complement strand
TTCATTGTTTAATTGTCTACACGCCAAAAGCAGACATTCACTTCACGAAGCATGGCTGTTTCAGTTGAATGGAACTGGCGATATGCTCATGCTTATCAGAATAAGGGCCATTTTTATGCAGATAGACTTTCAGTTGAGGGTGTGAGACTGCGTCTCGAGTATCTTGGAAATAAAAATCAAGTCGAATGGCCGATGAATTTTTCAGATCATACATCAGAGCGGTTTACATGGGCCAACTTATAAATGATGGTACAATCCCAGAACGCAAATATTCGTAATAATTTTTGGTGATATAGGGAAACAGATGTCTAAACAATCTTCAATGGGGATGGGGCATAGGATCCAAGTCGCACGTAGTTGAAGATAATTGCTAACAAGATCCCAAACACAACTCTCGTCAACAAAGGTGCTGGTGCAGTTTTCAGCACATTAACACTTATCTTTGCCAAAAACCATATTATCCAGCTTGTCACGATTTCCATCCAACGTTTCCATGGAAGAATGAGCCAAATTCATTTGCCAAGTGCTTGCTGCAGAGGGTCAGGAAGGCCCCGCATGTTATAAGGAACACAGCTTATTAACCTGATGGAAAAAAGCTGATTGGCATTACATACAGGATTTCATTGCACGATATAACTTACATTGGATTCTCAATCAGTGTTTGTGACATCTTACATTGTCAAGGAAAAGAGCTGACATCTGACACACTTTGTATGACCACACTTAATGAATTCGGAAACAACACTTCACGGAAATAAAGCACAGGTTTAAGGCCGGTGCTTAATAGCTACGTCCCCAGCAGAACAGAAACCACAGATTTTGTACGGAAGTGGTCAAATCAGAAAGGGGTATCAGAAGAAGAACGCTGCTATTTTTTCTCATTTATCCGGGAATTTAGGGCTAAAAATGGAAGTTATGAGCCAAAATGGTACTCCATTGTTGACCAATATTACTTTACACAGTACTCCATGGGCTCCCAAAAAATCACGTTTTAGCTCTTACATCAAAAACGAATTGAAATATCCGGCGAGAAACTTTACAGATGGGGTTTTTTGGGTGAAGGCCATTTCTATCAACGGAAAAAGCTTTATGAAATTCAAATCGGACCATCCCTTTAAGGTGTCCGAATTCATAGGTGTGTCAGGAAAAAGTGTGTAGATGGGTCAGGTTAGGAAACTCCCCTCCATAGCGATAACGGAAACAAAGCGTGAAATTAATGTTGCGTGAAGAGTCAAACTGAATTGATTCCCCTATTTCTTACCGTTGTAGCGGGACTATTAGTACTGTCACCGGTACTCGACTTGGATATGGGGAAATGGTGCACAATAACTACCCGAGGTGACTGGAACCGTGGGGTTACTAGTTTCCCGAGAACGAAGGTCGAGGGAAATAGTAAGGCCCACGGGGTTCGCAGTCACCGAGGGGGGGTATTTTGCACCATTTCACGAATATAGAGCAGTCAAATTTGTTTGATATTCAAAAAATATTTCTGTCATTGCAAACTTGCCAATGTGAACTCGTCGAAATCAGCTTGCACCGCAACTCACAGCCTTAGCCTAGTCATGGGTTCCTCCAATCGAGGCTTTCTACAAGAAATTTCGAAACTGTTGCTATAGACATTTTACGTAAAAAACTTATCTTAAGGCATCGATAGGTTGCATTTTGAGTCAAAAATTCAACGGAATGATCAGGGGTGAAATGTAAACACGCAAAATATCAAGCACACGATATGATCGATGCAGGTCAAGGACGGGTCGCTGATCGGGTCAAATCAATCAACGTGAGCGGGGAAAAAGTTCCATAAAATCGACTATTTCCCCGTGATGGGAAAAATAGTAACTTTTATGGGGGACTTTTTACCCTCCTATGAATTTGTTGGGAATTAGTCTCAAAGATTTTAGAACGTGACATAGTACCCCAATCAAATGACCCAGAAATTATTTTTGGGTTATATAAAACACCCACACCCATATCATAGAATCCAGGTGTTGAGGGCAATTTTACTCGCACTTTTTAGCTCCTGATTTGACAACTGCCCACATATGTTTGTTTATGCCGTCCCGGACAAGCATTATTTATGTTGCTTTTTTAGTAAATCAAGTGAAGAGATAAACAATATAGTCTATGATAGGGGCGGTGCCAATTACAATCAAAACTCGTGGACTTGGCTTGATACTCGGTACAGCAGCAGCAGTCAGACTTACTGAGATGACAAAGAGGAGCAAGGACAAGACCACTTGTAGCAGTTGGTGGATGTCACACTCCAATCAACAGAATCACAACACAACCTCGCCTCAGTAAAAAAAAATTACCAGCGAATGGACTTCGCTGCAAATAAATGTAAAATTTATTTTCAGTATGGGCAACCTCATACTCAAATCATGTCGGACAGTAGCGTAGCAAGGCAGGGGCGGGGGGGGGGGGGGGGGGCAGGTTGCCCCATCAGAGAGCGTTGACCGGAAAGAAAGGCTTTGAAAATCAGTCCAAATCAGCCCTTTTTGGCCTGCCTCAGTGGGGAATCTTCACTTCCAACGGAGGTAGTCAGTTTCAAATCTGACTCAAACGGAACTTCCCACTCTAACAAGGACCCCTGTTACGCCCCTGTGTTCGTAAAGATCGATCTCACATGATCTATACAGTAGGTCTTGGACTTGGCATTATTAAGAGGGTATCATAACAAAAAGTTCCCAATTCTCTCAGCTTCTAAATGAATTATTCCTATGGAGCGGGCTCAAATTTGGCACTGTAATGACTTCATTGAAAGTCTGACAATTTTTTTTGATCTTGGCAGATTGTTTAATTGCATTCTTTTAACATAATTTCTAGCAGAAAATTTGGCCCAGGAAACTCCAAGGTTTTACTATTTTTTATTAACTTTGACCTGAAACTTACAAATTTTTCCCAAACTTATTTTGACCAGAGATATATTAGGGTGTAGAATCTACAAAGCCTCCCGCATTTCCTTGTATTCAACCATTCTTCATATATGTTTGATCATTTATGATGAAAAAATACATTGCTTAGTAAAGTGAGCATGTTTAAGTATATGCAGTCTACTATTCATAAACTATTATTTCATGTGAACTCAAATAATTGCAAAATAGAAATACATTCTCTACGAAGGTAAGTTACCTTTTCTTGTCATAACATTTGGCCGTGTGGAGGAACGGGGATACCCAAATTTTCCTTGCTACCCGGCACCTTTTAGTTTAACAGGTTACTACTCACCTGTCGAGTATTTTTCATACAAACTCTCTTTTAGGGGTTTGAATAATATACATAATTCCCTGTCACTTTTCTGTCACCTCATAATTTTGTTCTTCTGGGAACGATTATTATTTCAGTTTCTTTACCATTTATGGTAATTTGTTATGTTATCCAATGATTATGCATTCCGTGAATATTTTTTTCATCCCGTTGCACTGTGTACTCCTAATGTATTTCTGTACTCTTTGATTGTAGCTTGTCATACTGGCGAAAGCCCGGAGGGCGACAGCTACGTAATTAAGACTTTTGATAAACCTACCGCTAGGTCTTAACCTATCATGTGCAACATTACATTATGTCAAAACATTACATTTTAATTAATCATGAAATTTCAACTTATTTTTTAAACTGGATTATACCAAATTTTAAAGCTTTGATCGGCAAATAACAATGGCCACGTTAGAAAATAAATCTATTTCTACTACCACTTTCGGCTTTTTATATTTTGGTTACCGAATGAGCCAAACCCTCGATGTATAATATTATTATCTTATTTTGTATATATTAACCTCTTTTTTGTATTATATTATTATCATTATTTTTTTATTAGTAAGTTATCTTATATTGCAAAATCGGTACCTGTTCATAGTGATGGAAAGGGCAGTTAAAAAAATGGACCAATAATTTGAAAATAATAAAAGTTTATTCCAAAAAACAATAAAAACTGATTCAACACCAGGAAATGATTCTGATCCTTTTAGGAACCCATCGTGCTTCACCCACTTTTTGTCTTTCACAACCAATCAGGGTGTTGAATTCCGGGAAAAGCTGCCCGGCTTTCCTGGAATGGTCACTTAGCAATTTGCCACCGGGGAGTTTAGTCGCCTTTCTGGGCTTGTGGACAATAATACAATTTTCCTCATTCCCCCCCCCCCCCCAGGGTGTGGTAAGACCGCAGACTAGAAATTACATCAATTAGGGATTGTAGGTTTGGTGTTAAGACTTTTGTAATTGTAATTAGTATTTTGGGAGGTTGTTTTTCTACGATTCGATTCTGATGATCCTTGTTTTGTGCGGAAATTTAAGAAAATGGGTCATTTGATGGAACTGAACCTTCTCTAACTTGGAAACGTGTAGCCCCGGGGCTTGTAGCTATAGAATACAATGAATTGCGATGGTACTTAAGTTAGGCTAGGGGATAGGTCAGTTCCTTTTAGCAAATTGCGCATTTGCTTAAACAGGTTGTAAATCTGTATGTATTCTAGCCTTTCCTCAAGGCGGTTGCACTTTTTTTATTCCTACATTCCCTGTACACGATGTGGCTTTTTGTACGCCCTCACGGGGAAGGTCTTGCGCATCCAATAGTTATAGTTATCCAACCTGATGATCCCCCCCAATACCATTGTATGGAGGTAGAAGACTTCAGTATGAGGGGGGGCGACAATAAACCTGCACAAACAGATTATAGACCAGTAACAGCAATGTTTGTAAGTGTTAGGGCCTGGTATCTTTTGAAATAGGTCGACTGACTGTTAACACATGGGCAAGTGTCTCTGTTTAGAGTTTAATACTCTGGGCCATAACGATTCGCAGGAATTGATTCGCAGGCAACAAAAGAGTGACGTAGGATGTTAACTGTCTACTTGAGTTGGCAAATCCTCTTAGAGGATTAGATGAGAGTAACATAATGATCACTGCCAGGCCAATGTGAGATAAAAAAGGCAGGCATGAAAATTTTTCTTACGTTATGCCGGTGTGAAAGGCGCATTAAATATAGTCCGGAGCTATTGTCAAAGCCCTACACCGGACTATGAGTGAGAATGTCCTCCGACTATGTCTTCCTAGGTACAGGTTCCACTGGACAACTGCACCTCGGAATGGTAGCCCCTACTGCATCATGTATTTTAGCATATTGTGTATGTGACAGGACTATATCCACTTAGCGGGACTAGAGTGCCTTACAGCGTAAATAATCAGTTGGCCGCGATTAAACATAGAATCCTTGTGTACGCTTTCTAATCATGAATAAAGCTATGCAAAAGGGGATGACAAATAGAATGAAAAACGCAGCGGTGGTTGTCAACCCCTTCCGTGGTATAACGGGAAATTTAGGACTCTCAAATTCTAATGAAATTTGTTCGAAACCAATGAGCCAGGTTCAATCCTTCGCTGGGGATTGTTAGTATTAATTTTTTTCTGTTATTTTTGTAGCTGCTAATGTTTTTTGACACAAATGAAATTATTGCGATAAAGACGACGCAGATTTGTTCCAACGTTATTTGTGTAATCGGACCGACTGAAGAAACTGAAGCTTGACGAGTACAGCGTTTTCTATGATTGTTTTAATAATATCACAATAATATCACAATATCACCGACTATGAATCAGGGAGCAGGTCCCATTATTTTGACAACTTCCTTAGTGTTAGTTGTCACAGGACATTAATATACATTACCATGGTCAAGGGACAATGGGATATTACAGTGTTAGTTGTCCACTGGACATAAATACCAGATACCATGGTCAGGGGACCATTTATAACCAGTGTTAGTTGTCAACTAAATGTAAGATATATCCATCTATCATTGTCCAGAGGACCATGATACCCAGGTTAGTTGTCACTGGAAATTAATATCGATACCATGGTCCAGGGGACCATGATACCAGTGTTAGTTTTGTCCAATGGACATTAATATCAGATACCATGGTCCAAGGGGAACCACGTATTCAGTGTTAATTGTCCACTGGCCATTAATATCCATTACCTATGGTCCGGGGGACCATGATACACAGTTTTGAAAATCCACTGGACATTAATGTCAAAGAAAAATTATTCCTGTGTGACACATGATACATATTGTATGTAATGGGTAAATGGGGACCAAGGAATATAAAACCCGTTATTATTTTACATAACTTCCACGGTCTAACAAAAGGGAATGCAGGCCCATGACAAGGATTGTTCTGGGGGAGGGATGGGCAAATTTTGTCAAAAATGGGATTTTATCCAACATTTCGCCTCCCTACCAAAAAAAAAAAAGAGGGGGGGGATTTAGCCCGGAGGGTTCTTCGTACAAACGCCTTATACGGGACGTGCCGCTGGATAGGGTCGCCAAATCAGCCGTCTGGTATAACTATGACCCCTTTTTTCACACTGTATAATATGACCCCCTTTGTTTTCACACATAATGGTAAATTCTCGGTGTTGATTAGTTGTTGTTGGTAGAATTTTGGGTTACGCATCCGCGATGGTGATATTATAGTCCGTGAAACCGTAGTCAGCTCTACGCAGATTCGACATCCCGTATTGATTGCAAACTTTTAAGTCATCATAATTATCGAATTTGTTTACGTCTGCCGCAGGTTTCATGTGACTTTCGTCGTGTCCTTAACATGCACGCCAAGTCGCGAAGCAAAGACACGCTGGGTGGATTTACCCGGGGTGGTAGTTGAGTAGTTGATTGGCGGTTGATGATACGAAAGGAAAATTAGTGGCAGCCATTGAAATATTGGTATAAATATGGCCCGAAATATGAGTATATATGCAAGAAGGAGAGGGAGAGGTATAAAGTTCGGGTCCACTTCTTGAGTCGTTTATAATATGGGTCATTATATGCAAGAAAGGAGAGGTGTAAGTTCGGGTCCACTTCGTGAGTCCTGGAGGCATGGGCCCTAACCCAAACCAAAATGAAGACCCCCCCCCCCCCCGGGGGGATTTCGGCTTTGGCAAAAGTGGGCCTTTTTACTAAAATGTTAACTTTTTTCGACAAACAGTTTTGGCTCGATCCGCTCGCAAAATCTATTTTGCTGGCCTTTTTAGCTTTATGTTGGCTTTTTTTTTTTTGTAATGTGGAGGGGCGTCCGCTTCCGTCACCACCCGCCCCCACTGCTTACGGGCCGGGGATGTGATCGCTAGAACCCTCTGATTTTTCCTTGGCTTAATAAAATAAAGATTTTTATGAAGTTGTGATATAATAGTCATTACTACGTTTGTGAGTTAGGGATTTTGCTGACTGGACAGAACGTTTATGAAATTCTCATATTGTATGGAAATTATGGCTGACAGGCCAAATCAAAATGCCATAAATATCAGAGTTATTACCAATTATGTTTGTATGTTAGAGCTTCCACTTCACCTGATTACAATGTTTGTCAATTCCAAATATCTTTTTTTCCAAAGATTCTCCATAATATATAGCCGAAAAAAAATATAACCCTCTATACGAAGGGGGGGGGGGGGGGGGGGGGTTACCACCAAAAGGTTCTATAGAGATAGAGAGCAAACGTTACGTCATCTTTAGAAATTCACCGTTTCGCATGTTTTGCGGACCCAAAGAAAACCTAGATGTTACCAACAATAGAAAGCAATGGCTGCCTCCGCTTCTTCCATATGCTGTGGGTGCCGCTTTGCATATACACTAATCGGTGTGATACAAAATTAATGTATGTGTAGGAGGTGGCCGGTGTAAAAAAGTTGTACCTGGATCATTGTGATCAGATACTCTTTTTCTCATAATGCAACGCGCGATTAGGGAAAAGGAAGACTGTATTCATTGAGGCGGTTTATTTCAATCAGGACCGACTGATGTGTCAGTTCATTCGTTTGCTGTGCGTCAGGTTAGCGACAAAATTTAACCACCAATAGCACCCAACATCCCAACTGCTTATTTGGCGATTGTTTGTATTCGAATTGACATTATGGTGTTAGACAGCACCACAAGGATATTTTATCCGTGCTGACAATATTCAAAATGTCAGCGCCCAGCACGTGACGATGGTTTTGACTGGCCGTTTTTCCACCCCCTTGGTTACCCCCCCTAGGTTTTTTCCCCGGCTGCTAAAACCCCCTTCTTTGGTGCCAAAATTAATGTATTGTCAATTGACATGGTTCCGCCTCCTTCATCCAAAAACAAAAACATCACCGGGGTGTGGTAAGATCAGAGATATTAAGGATACAGGGTGATCCCAAAGTGCTAGATAGGGGTGGCAACCACCCCCTCTTCGGGAGAGAAGTAACCAACATTGCCTAGCACAACAACATAAAAATAGCAATGGTCCTCTTCTTTCCATTGAGACCAAAATGAGTCCCAACAATGCCGAGCATTTACGTCCACAATGATGTCAAAAGTTCGCATGTTAGCCAAATTGTCAATTTCCCATGAGACACACATTCGGGGCAAATCAATTTTTCGCCAAAAATGTAGGAATATCCGATTTTTCATGCGGTTTTTGGCTCACTTGATGGAAAATGACTAGTTGTTATATAAGGAGACATTTAGTGCTATAATATGTTTTTTGAGTCGCTAAGAATTGCGAAATGACACACCGCATCAGTATTTTTTGTACTTTCCTCAAATATGACGTCATATTGACGTCATAATGGAGATGTTGGTACTCTTTTGATACCAATGGAAAGAAGAAACCTAAGCTACCCTGTGGTAGGAATCGGATGTTCAGTAACGAAAATCACAGGCGGGTGGTAACCCCCCCCCCCCCCCCCTTTGGTCGTTTGTTACAAAAAATGGCTCAGGTAGACGAGGTTAATTTACCTCTAGCTTTACAAGAACATTGTATGCAGGCGCGGATCCAGGGAGGGGGCGCTCGCCTCCCTGTTCATTCTGCATATTCTTGCAAAATCAGCCCATTTTGAAGCTATTTTGGACCCGTTCATCCTTTCTCAACCAGCCCCCCCCCCCCCCCCGGTAATTTTGACATTTTTCAAATCCTGGATCCGCCATTGTAATGTAATAAGGGTTTGTGATAACTATGATTCAACATGCAGCTTCATGTTATACAATTAGTGAATGAATCGAACACTAAAACATTATGCGTTTTTGCACTGATAATATTATGAACACTGAACATTACGAAATTGAATTCCGCGAGTCAATATTGAACAGTGTATTGATCAATGTTTAGATCACACCGTAAGTGAATAAGCCGAATCCGCCGTCTTATGTAATAGAATACTGATTTAGAATTTCTGCGTGCACGACACGAAATTCATAGCATGTTTTCCTAAAGGCACGATTAGGGACCGCTCATTATTACAAGGGGGCTGGGAAAAATATAGGGGGGTCAATGTAAATTTTGATTTGCCAAATAGGGGGGGTCGTGTAATTTTTTTGTATGGATTAGGTGGTCTTGTAAAATTTGTATCCTTCCTAAGAAAGAAATGCAAAACCAAAATACCACACACACGTTAAATCATAGACGTCTGGATCTAAAAGAATGATCTTTGGTTGCTGTTAACATATTGCTGGTGAAGGAAGGCTAAAAGGAATCCAGACTACTTCCATCCGCATGTCAATATTGAAGATGATTTTTGGGCAAAACTTCATCTTTAGAGGACATTGAAAGCAGACAGAGATTATATCAAAAAAACATAAGTTGATGAAAACATAGTAAGAGATCATCCTGACTTTAAAGAAAGAAATGAGAGCCTGGGCGACAAGGGGAGAACAAATTCAAAATAAGGAATATCATGAATACGAATGGTGACAACTTGGATAGAACAAGGGAGTATTGGGAAGCTGCTAGTTCATGAATTGAACACCATTATCTTCAACATAATAACTTACCACTACAGGAAACGCAGAAAGACAGATCAGAGATTTGGTCCATGTCCCTACAGGCAACATATGCGTAAATCCGGGGATGGGGGATTCCCCCAACATTTTGACGAGGGGGATAGTCCATATGATCATCCCCCAATGTCGATTGACCAAACATAAACCTCATATTTTTTTCATATAGTTAAAATTTTTAAATGCCCGTGCGCTCCCAGCGCGAATTTTTGTTCTAATTACATTTTAGTAGGGGATTTTTGAGCTTCCAATGGTATTTTTTTAGCGCGCTCCCGCTCATATGTGCTAGTTCTAGATCTTTCAGCAACCGTTTCATCATAAATTTCATCCCCCCGTGTCAAAAAGAAATTTTACGGTCATGGTAGCAAGATCGAGATATTTCAGACAAAGACAGAGAAGTGAAAAAGTGAGGATGGAAAAGGAGGAAAAGGGCAATGTATGCAGCACGGTTAGCACAAGTGATGAGGATATGAAAAAGAATAAACAGAAGATCTTTATAGTGATATGGATGAATTAATACCAATTAAAAATACTACATGATCTGGAAAGACTTTTCAGGCGAAGACAGGACAGGACATTTATTAAGTGCCATTATATTTTGGAATGGGAAACATATTTGATTGACTTTTTCAGTGTTAGAAAATGTTTGCCTTTTCCCGGTGCCTTTTTGAAGAAATATGAAAAAAATAAAATTAAGCCAGCATCAGATCATTTAGCTTCTTTGCCTGTAACATCTTGTGAAAAACAATGAACACCATAACAGGGAGTTGTTAAGTATTAAGCCCAAGGCCTATAAGTAATAAAAGTGATATGAAACTCTATGCTTGGGGGGGGGGGGGGGGGTTGCTGTAAATTTCCAGGTGGACAGTAGGGGTAGTATTTGGGGGGGTTGTGTAATTGTAAGATTGTTGGTAATGGGGGGGGGGGGGTGCATAATTTGTCCCAAACCAACTTGGAAGGAAATCTCCAAGCCCCCCTCCCTAGTAATTTTAATGAACGGTCCCTTAGGATAGCCGGCAAGTTAAAAAAACAAGGTTTGCGGGTTTCTTTCGTGCTTGTTTGTCCAATATAAACATTTAGAGAAACGTTCTCTGAAGTTGTTACAAAAACGTCAAGTGCAATTTGAGAGGAATTGAGGTGGAGAACGGACGATTTTCCGGGCGAAGGTCATGTAAGCGTTCCGACCAGTTTTGATCAATACATAGCAACGACGGAACGAGCATCATGGTGGGGGGGTCAATAGTCGGTGGGAAATGACCAAAAATCGTCATGAAAAATACCTTAAACAATTCCGATTTTAAAAGCAAAATGTTCTAATTTGGCCTAATTTTACATGGGGGGCGCAAATTCCTCATTCCCTCCTGTGCGACGCCATGCCTATAAAACCTGTAAAGAATGATTAGTCCCATTCTCGAACCAGCACACCAATCTATAACTAGACTGATAGTCCGTCTCATATTTGGACACTAATTCCTAATGATTGATAGTCCCCCAAGACTTGCATCCCACGTGCCGACGGACTTTCAATCCTGGTAACTATAGTCCGCCGGACTGTTAG
>JAMKCH010047405.1:0-10945 GCA_023653785.1 Ophioderma brevispina | reverse complement strand
TTTTCTTTGGGCACTCATTTGGTATAAATTTAAAAAATGTCAAAACTCACATTTTTTGCTGCAATACCACTTAAACCACCTGCTCTGTTAAAAACTCCATCAAGTATGTTATAATCCTGTAGAAAATTTTATTTGCTTTAAAAGTGACCAACAATCACATGCTGATTGGAGGCTTTCTTCAACCCGTGATCCTTTAAAAACATTGTTTGTCAAAGCAGCGGCCATTTTGGCCGCCATCTGGAATTTAGGCGTTACCTCAAAAAAGTTAATCAGCAAGCCCAGTTGCCAGCAACTGAAATCCAACTTTATGTAATTAGGTGATCAGAAATTGTCATATAGCATTTATATGGTATTGACCAACATGTTTTCAGTGTTTAGAGAAATGTCCAAAAATGGCATTTTGTGATGAAGACCCAATTCATTCGTAGACACTATAACGTCAAGTTAAACCTGCTATGATCCTGTGCTTTCACACAAATGCATATTATATGAGGACAGATTCCTGAGAAGTCTTGATCCAAGTATTAGAACAAATTTGAATTATGGGGAGAACGTAGTTTCAGTCCGCATCATTTTTTTTTTTAAAAATGGCAAAATATGCCTTTGTGGTCCCAAAACGGTGTGCAGATAACAACGAAACCCAAAAAAGTGGGTATTAATCATGTAAGATAATTAAATTATATTCATTGACACCATAAACAAGGTGTGATGGCAGCTAACGTAGGACAGTACCCTCAAAATACTGTCGGTAGCCAAAACGGAGCCATTTTGGCGCCATTCGTGGATTTCAAGAGTGACCGCAACAACTTTAATTAGCACACCTCTGGATATTGGTATTTATCATAAAAACTACAACAATCAAAGGTCGTGTGCGTAGTTTGTAGTGATCTGGCAGGTAACTCAATAACTAAGCATGATATTTGAATTTGGCCCTTCGCTATAACCCCGATGTCGAGCCTTGTTCAAGGTCTCTACCGAGCTCATTAAGGTGTTACATGCATGACTACATGCCACTGATCAGAGGCGGAAAAATCCTGCATGTCACTGATAGAAATAATGCAATGATCATAGGGGAAATCCTGGATGGAGTCCTGCACCCAAACCTTTACAGAAATCCTGGACAGGAAATATCCACTTGACCCCCCACGAAACAGCTCACCCTTACCCCAAACACCTGATTGAACGATCTGTTCCACTAGCAAGTTCATTCAATTCTTATGACTTTCTCACTGAGCTAACTCGGATTGCTTGACCCTGTATCATACTTAAGGTCAGGCCCAAGTTGGCTTAATGATATTGCCATGCCACTTGTAAACCCTGAATGAAAGTACCGCTACAGTACTTAACGTGATCCTTCCTGCATTACATTTCTTAAGTGTCAGCAAAGAGAGAATTGTGATTGTGATGCTGTCTTTTCAACAACCCAGAGGCGTATCTAGGGTGCCATGGTATATGGGTGCGGTCGACAGCAAGTTAGCCAAAACCAGCTGCTTTAGAGGGTTTTCCCTTTAATCCACGGGTTGCGCTCACCTCCTGGATAGGCCGGTAAATCCAGTCAGAGAAGCTCAGAGAACATAGCCAGAATCCGACAGATTTGTATTATTGATCTTGGTTCATGTCGTTATGAACGCAAGACATCCCCATATTTTTATTTGTTCTTCAACTGCCTCAGTTGACGATTTAAAAAAAAAAATTGCTCATCAGACATGCCCACAAAATTCCACTTGTAACCCCAAAATATCTTACCAAAGCAACACACACAAATGAAACTACAAGGACAACAGCATGCAATTAAAACAACAACAACAATACTCTCTGTGTGAGAGGGGACCTATCACACAAAGGGATTATATTTAAATACGTCTAAGGTGTGTACCCCACTTACATCCTACCTTTATTCAAATGTTCAAATAACCTTCATTGTTGTTGCTGTTATGATTCAAAACAAGCAAATGAGAAACAACAACAACAATTTGCATAATTTTTAGATTACTCCTCTTAAGGGGATTTAGCAATGGAATCCCAAATTTGCATGTAAAGAAAAAAATCAAGAAAAACAATGGTGCCGGTTTCAATCAACAAAGTGAAAGAAAGTGCATAATAACGCAAAACAAAATCCACCCAATGGTATGGCAAAAAACCCAACGAGGCGCCCAAATTGTTAAAAAGACTAAAATTTGAGTTGTTTTAGGCATTTAATGGAAACAGTAAGTCGGTGACCCCCATTTTTTATTTCAAAATTTTGAAGAGCGGCATCGGGGCCTCAACATATTTAGAAATTACAAAATTTTATCGAGAAGTCTTTATTTTGTAGGCGATCCAAACGTCAAATTTTGACTTTTCCCATAGACTTGCGTGGTTTAAAGAGTGACAACATACCGTTTTGTTTTGGCTATAGCTCAAAAACAAAGTCGGTGACCCCCGTATTTTATTTCAGATTCTTAATCAGCATCTGTGTGAATTCTGGGAAATTTTATCGAGTAGTTCACTAACACGTCAAACCCCTTAAGCATTTTAAAGCGGTCTTGAAGATGCCATTTGCGACTGCTTCTAGACCTGAATAAAAGTCGGATCCCGAAATTTATTAGTAAACAAAGCATAAAAACCATCATTCCTTGACAAATACGGCGTGTTAAGCTTAGTCACTTACTAGTTTCTAGTATACAACAGTGCAAAAATGGACTTTGATGAAAAATATGGGGCCGCGATTGTTACATTTTGAAGAAATAGCTGATAGTGGCTTTAAAAAGGTGTTTGGATTTTATTGTGTTGGTATAACAAGATGTCCGCCGGTTGCTATTCTCATTAATATACCTAACCGGTGTGTGCCATCCATTGTATGCAGATCAGTGGGCATAACGTAACCAGGCAGAGGTAACACCCCTAGACAACAACAAATTGGGTCCTTGGCGATAAAAATCAGTTGAGGTCAATTAAAAACCCTACAGCAGATAGATTTTCTTTCAAAGGGTTAAACAGTATTTTTGCTTCAATGCTTTGCTTGGTGTTTACAGAGATAAACAGGCTATCAGGAAGATTTTTTATTGGTGTCTTTCGGACTTGAGGTTCAGAAACTATTCCAAATTTGCGTAGGAGACCTAAAAATTCAGTTTGGAGATTTTAGCCATACAATGCGGAGAGACTGACACATCGACACCGACGTATACCATAAACAGATAGCAAGGACAATTCACACATGCAATTTCAATTGATCGATTCTTCTCGACAAAAAATATTCAGTTTGGAATAAAATGGTCTATTTTTTAACATAATTCTAAGTCAAAATTCTTCAAAAAATTAGATTACCATTGCTTCAATCATAAAGAGTCAGTTATGGAAAATCACTCCATATCAATGTCAGTTCATGAAACATAATAAACTGCTCAGAGATTTTTGTTGTACATCTCTAAGTAATTATTTTGCACAAATACAGTATACTCCAGCGTCCATAAATTGCAGAGAACTAAATCTGAATTTTCTGTAAATAATGAAATTAAACCTTATAAATTCATTATCGCACTGCTGTTTTCCAGCGGAATACACAACTTTCTATGGTTTCACTTTTGCTCCCAAGTTTCGTTGTAGGTGAAACCATGAAAATCTGCTGATCTAAAGTAAACCGTGGTCTTTACACCAGCTATCTTGAAATTCTTATTTAGGAAATTGTACATTTTTTTTTACTTAGCATTTTCTTTGTAATCTCTGGGATATATTTGTATTAATCCTTCAATTACTCTTCCACCTTCGATTGTTTCACAATAATTTGGTGTTAAATGATTCGTACTCAAATCGCTGCTGAAGACCATGTTACTTTACGTAAGCGATGCATCTTTGTTGATCAAAATCGGCCAACCAGGATTTTGAAGTCTCTCAGCACAATCGGCGATACACTTCTTTCTCCAAAGGTCCAACTTGACCCAAATCTCAACCCGTTGTCTGAAAGTCTGTTTATCCTTCTGATAACCATAGCACCCATTTGCGCACCCACATGTCTAACTATTTCATTATTTTTATGTGAAGGTAGGGGGGGGTTTGACGCACACCGGGGAAGGGAGGGAGGAGAGAAAAAAAACCGCAAAGGAATGAGACTGATAGCTTTTGCAGGTTTAAATACCCGCGGGACTGTACAGCTGATCACTGGAAGCGCAGAGGAGTATTGCCGTCACCATATGGCACGAAAAAAAATACCACGGTACGACCTCCGCAATTTCACGCAAGTCGAGCATTTGTGTTCAAAAGGTGATGATATGTTTGGGAAAATTATTTTTCACTTTTTGGTAATCCTTTACTAAATAAAATACTATAAACCTACATATGGCAATTAAGAGGATATATGATTCCATTTCTAAATCCGTTTAATGTAATCTACACATTATTTATTACAGATTTTATTGGTGTCGTTTGGCGAGCAAAGTTCCGTGGTTGGAGAAAATTGCAAGCAGGTAACATTCCACTTCTAATTTGACTACGACGTTTCGTATAATACAACAGCCATGAGCAAGAAGGATAGACAAATCAACTTCTTCCGACACTAGAAGGCGAACCTTTCGGTCTCAACATTTGCGTGGACTACAGAGGATTTTGAATCGGCCAAAGAATAACGATAACATATTGAATGCAATTCAGCTAGTAGTTAAAAACTTTGGCTGGTATTTATTCGGCAAAATTTTTGTCGACATGAGTGTGTTTTTCGATTAAGCGATGGCCATTTGGCGCCTTTTTGCAGAGCGTCAAGACGTGGTGGTCATGGGCTACTGGAAACCAATACCAGACCATAAAATTCCACTTTTGTTGAAAAGGCTTATGAAGAGGAGGGTTTACGCTGAATGACCAGAGGAACAGCCGGGAACCATCGCCTGTTTTGGGAAAAATTGGCGCGTGCTTTGAAATCAGCCAAATGAACACAGAGAGGCTTTTCCGTAAAAGTATTCAGAAATTATAGTTTACAAGTTTAAGACACGCCTGTATGGCACGATGTCTGCCGCCATTTACGCTTCACGAAACTTGGTGGGTGGGTGTAACATGGGGGCCCGGCAAGAATTAAGTTCGATTGGTTTAGCGTTCGTGCCCCACAACCCGGGGTTTGTAAATACCCAGATATGGATATATTTGGCCAATATAGGCCCAATATATACTCAATATCGGGCCAGTATTGGCTACAGTTATCGGTCCAATATTATTCGCTCATCGGCCAAAAAATGACAAATTGGGCCCGGGCCAATGATGGCACAATATTGCCAATCTTGTAATAGATATTGAACCAATATTAGGAATATATCAATATTTTTTATTGGCAAAATAAATATATTTTCAACCTGCTTTATTTAAACAAATTGAATTAAATAATTTGCGCTAGTCAAATAGTTTATTTTTTTTATTGAAATTGGTATATGTAGTATAAGATTTTTGAAATATGTGGTTCTGATCAAAAACAATCGTCCTTGAGAGAGTTTAGCGTATTTCTGTATGTTTTTATTGTTTTCTCACCCTGTATTTTAGGCAAACAATTAGCCTTAAGCCAATATTGGGCAAACGTTTATCCCAATAATTGGTCTATATTGGATTTGGTCAATTGCCAATATGATGCGCAAATATAACCATTTAAAGGAGCCGATATGAAGGCCGAATCCACATTGCCAATGGAAAACCAATAGTGCCCAATATAAGTTAGCCACGTGATGCCGATGCAAAGATTACCGATGGGACCATGGTTGGGCCAATATATACGTGCTATCTGGGTAGTCTGCCTGACTCCTTAGTCCAACTACAATGGTAAAGAATATAGGACACTCGATTCAGTGACTCTTTCAGCGCAAAACATTAGTTTCACGCTTTCTTCCATTGTCGTCTCTATGGAGCCCGGACATTGGCTCCCGGCGGACTATTTTACTTTTTTTTTCATTCGGGAAGCCGTGGTTGGCAAGCACAAAAAAAAACGAGGATTGCTACGAGGCTTGCATCAGAAATCAACAGTGTGGCATCAGGGTACACAATAAATAAAAGTAACTTAATTAAAGGTACAAATAGTTAACAATCTTAACCCAAAATGAAGTACGCTTTGCTACTGGAATGCCAGGTCTCAAGGCAAAAAACAAATAACTGCATTGTGTGACTTCGTCATGAGCAATCAGTTGGATATCTTTGCCCATACGAAATCTTGGCTGACTGGAGATAGCACAGATGATGTAGCCATTGGCCGATAGCCAGAATACTTACCTACTTATAAGCTATATTATTCTTCACCGCCATATAGAGAGGCGAGGGTAGCTATTCTCGTTAGGGAGGGTCTCATGTAAGGATAAACGAGACCTGCGAGGTTTAATTCCATGGAATATATGAATGTCACAATTATCATCACCTTCACCTCTTCCACTTATCTAATCTACAAACTCAGTCTGACAAGAAAAAATAAATTCACCTCATCATTGTTTCTAGATGAATTCTCTATCTTCTTGCTTCTTTGACAGTTGGTAATGGCCATTTGAATCCAAATGGAGACCTTAAATTTACAGTTGATGTTCTGATTTGGAGACGTGGGATCAATCCTTCCCCAATATTCTAGATCTGCATGACTTGAAACAAATAGTTGTTGGCCCAACTCACATCGGAAACCACACTCTGGATCTATATAACTTGGAAGCAACGACAATTTTGTGGCCATATTTCAATATAGCATTGCAGTCTGACCACTTACGCGTCAAGTGCTCAATCAACATCAACGACCTGAACGGCATTAAAAAACCATGCAGACTCGGAAAATCGCAACATCAAAGAGAATTCTTTCGCTCTATTATCCGATCTGACATTTGTTTGTTCCTTCAGAAACGCGGTGTGTGATTCTCTAGGTAATGAATATAATAACATCTTATTAAGACAACTTGATGAACATGGCTCCACTCGTAATCGATCTGTCGTTCTGCGTCCTCATGCACCTTGGTACACAGAGTTCTCGTGCTGCTGAGAAGAAGGACGGGTCGGATGGAGCGCAGAGAGTTTCACAGGGACTGGGGCCACAGTATGCAAAGAGGCTTACAAGGATCATTGCTCTAAATACAACTCTTTTCTTCTAAAGCCAGGACACTGATATTCATAACACCCACATTACTAACATTGAATCACGGGACTTTTCAGTATTGTAGTAAGTAAGTTAACTTCTCCCAGAGTGGAAACACCGCTACTCTGCCCATGAATGTCCAAAAAGATCTTGATGATAGTTTCGCAGAATTTTTCTACAAGAAGAGCAAGAAGCTGCGTAACAGTTCTACATGATACTACTAAGCCTCTATGTCCGTGGAACTTTAACAGAGCATGCCAAAGCACCTTAAGCCTACTTTTCTACAGTGTCTGAAGAGGAGGTCTTGAAAATTTCCCCAATCAAAATCAGCTACGATCAAGTCCTGCCACAGTAGACCCTTTACCAGCTGGTCTCTTTTAAAACCTAGGTCTAGATGATCTGTTACAGTCATAACAAGGATTTGCCAACTCTCCTGTCTTCGGCGTATTTCCCCAAGGCTCCCAGGCATGCATCTGTCATCCCGTTGCTGAAGAAATCTGGCTGGGACACCAACATCCCTCAAGATTATCGCCCCTATATCTAATCTGCCATTTCTGAAAGGTGATGAAAGAGTAGGCAGTGTGAATAGTTGCCAGACTTACCTCATCGATAATGACCTCCATGCTCCGATCAGTCGGCATTACCGGCAATATCACTAGTTACGGAGACTGCCCTGTTAACGGTGCAGAATGACATCTTGACTGCTTTTGACAAACAAAAAGAGGCTGTACTAGTGTTACTGGACTTCAGCGCCGCCTGCGACACCATAGACCACAAACAACTCCTAGCCCGTCTACACTGAACGGTAGGGATACGGGGAAAGAATAAGTGGTTCTCGTCATACCTAGATGGCCGAAAACTCAATCTATTTCAGTCAGAGGTTCTTCGTCAGATCCTGTGGCCGGTAGATTGTGGAGTCCCACAGGGCTCGGTTACTGCACCGATTGACTTATCTTGTTCAGTGCCCCACTTAATATCGTCACTGCCCACGGTATTCAATTGTTGTTACGCTTGAGGACACCCAGCTCTACCTGACTTTCCACCTCGGGAGCGTTGTGAAGCAGCATTAAAAAGATGAAACATGCATTGCAGACATAGATCCTGGTGTAAATCCAACAAGCTGATATTTAAATGACACAAGAAGCGGAGTGTTGTACTTTCGCTCTCATTTAGCAGATCGGCTAGCAACTCTCACCATCTATGATCATTGGCATTCTGTTATACATCGTCAGCTGAAAGCAGGGAACCTTGGTGTCATCTTGATCGACACACTAAGATGATCAATCATGTTAAGCTATGCCAAAGCTGCTTGGCTCTCAATAAGGAAATTGGGCAGTTTCGAGTACCTTGATGAAAAAAATCTACCATCAGATGGTCCAACCGGGGCCCTTTTTTGTTTTACATATACGGCGGGATTCCGCAAAGTCCTTGACTTTATCGCCTTCCCGAAAGAGAATTGACCAAGGTTTCAGCCGGTCAAAATTGCAGATGCCCGTCTTGTCCTAAAAATCCGTCGACGAGACCATATCACACCAGCTCTCTAACAACTCATTGGCTTCAATTTTAAACGAGGGCGTTTTTAAAGATTCTACTTATCACCTAGAAGGGCCATCCACACGCATGTCACCTGACTATATCTCTGAGCTCATCCAGCTGTGGTATTCACCACGAGAACTGAGATAAGATTCTTGCTCCAAAGCGAGTAAAATCTGCACCAAAACTCATCAACAAAGTCATGGTGACAGATCTTTGCTTACGCAGCAGAACATCTGTGGAATAAACTCCCTAACAGATCCGATTAGCTCAGCAGCAAATATTTCAAAGCAACGTTCTGGAAGACATTCCTATTTACACAAATTTTGGGCTCCTGATACGTATCTGTTTGATGCAGTCCAATCACTAAATATAATTCTGTGATTTTTTCCCCTTTCGTTTTTATTCTCTCTCCCTTATCCAATCCTGGTGGCCTAGGATAGTTGTTGTCATCACTTTAGTAGGGTTAGAGGCATTGAACCAGGCAAAGATCAAGACTAACCGATGTCGCTGTGTGGGGTACATACACACAGATCCTCACAGCTGACGATTCAGGTGTATACCCAATGTTCTTAGTATGGGAGCAACTGGGTTGTCTTTCTCGTCATCTGTTGGTCACAATAGATATGTTTGAATTTCCACTTAAATTTAAAAGTTTTTTGAAATTTTGTATAATTGATGTATATCATTGTTGTTTTAAACATTAGAATTTATCTATTTTGTATTTGTCGTATTGATTTTGTATTTGCTCATCTCTATGTGAAGCGCCTAGAGGGCTCTGCATTAGGCACGCCTATATCAAGATGGTTATTATGTTTAGTATTATTTTACCCGGGTAATCGCGAAATAGACTTTAAAGCCAATCCAATCTCGAAACCGGGGACAGCCTAGTTTTAAGATTTCATACGCCGATTTAAGTGGCGGTCTTTCATCTTCAGGTTTGGATTGCTGGACCCCAAGAAATAAAAAGAGAGCACTTATAAGTGTTCCATATTGTCGAGATATGAGGCGAAATAAGTCAAAGAGCTTTTGCAAAGCTATCAAAAAAATTACAAATTCTTCAGCACACGGTAATTTCATAAATGTATAGAGTTTCACTACCATATCGGGTTATTGACAGCTAGGCACTCAAATAGGTCGACTCTAAACAGCCATGGGTGAGAGTAGAGACATGTATTGTCAAGTGAAATGGCAAGTAGCGAAATGTGTTCGCAAGATCTCAGTCATAGTGTAAGATTAAACAATAACTACATTTGTTCTCCAATACTGTCATTAGTGTGAGTTATTTATGGTATATATAATCAATGAGCTGCATGCTCACTTACTTCCAAAGTTAGAGATTTTTCGTTTTAATGTAGTACACTTTGGTACAGTGCCATAGGATACCGTGTATAACTAAATTCCGGATCCGGAATTGTATGACAAAATTTAATAACAAGGAAATAAGATTCTAAGAATTCGATTCGTATAGATAACTTACATGAAAACCATGGAGCACAACAAAGGAAATAGGATTGAGAAGTGATATAGGATAAGTAATTCTGCCAGAAAAACACGCTCTTCCTTTTTCAGTATTACTGCAATAACAATATAAAAGTGAAAGGAAATTATACAAGCATACCAATAACAAGGTAGGGTTTAAAATGTAATTGATATAGTCGGAGAGATATGGTCCAGTTATGGCCTGACCGTGAAAGTGAGTTTTGCTGAAAATGATAGATTGTACAATAAGAATATGCCGGGTGCCACCGGGAATCCTGGGTTTTGAGAAATCCAAGATGGCGTCTCCCTAAATGATAATTATCTATCAACCCTCCCCCCCATTTATCAAATATGGGGAGTTAATAGATATAGGTTCTATTTTTTATTCGCGGTATTGCTGTTATAGGCATGTTTGAAATATGCATTTGGCTCTCCTTTTGAATTTGAAGTAGATTAATGTTAAAGTGCCATAACTTGTTCATGGATCCTATATTATAGCTAGTAACTCCAAGTTTGATAAATCGGGCTTGAAAGATAATTATCATGTATGGCGATCGCTATCGTGGATTTCCCAAATTGTCCCAGAGGATACACAGGTTCGGAACCCGGCACAGATTCTATTCTAAACACACTAATCTATCATTGTCAGGAATAAAATAATGTGTATATACTCAAATGTACGGTCACATGAACGTCTCTCTGACTAATACTGAAATACCAAGTAAATGTACAACTCGCTCATACAACCTCGAACTATCTTTAGCTTGAAGAAAAAGTAAAGACAGAAAGAAACAACGATATCGCACTTATAACTTATTTAATTATGGTCTAGGGCACAGAGATATATTAATTCTTGAAAGGGAATTATCCAGAATA
>JAMKCH010047404.1:0-27150 GCA_023653785.1 Ophioderma brevispina | reverse complement strand
AAGGTTTACACAGGGGAAAATTTTTAAATTGCTTCATTCATGTTGAAAAGTATACCACATTATTTATCTGATCATAAGGATTCCAAAAAGGTATAGTTTGTACTAACTACAACCTAAAGTTTTGGAGTTATAGGCTGAAACAGCAAAAATCAATAAAAAGGGTCATTTTCAGTTGTACAGGGGTCAAATTTGAAAGTTGCTCCCATTTGGATAAAATATGGTGCATATTATTGGTGGAGCTCATAGGATTAAAGGATTAAAATAAGGAATAGTTTGACTGTCTAAAATGCTTAGTTACCAATGTAGGGGGAAACAAAGGTCTATGTCCATTGTATTCAATGGGGCTTGACCTTGTTCCCCCTACTTTGGTAACTAAGCATTTGAGACACTCAAAACTATTCCTTATTTGAATCCTTTGACCTCCACCAAAAATTTGCACCCCACCAAAAATTTACACCATTTTGCATCCAAATTGGTGCAACTTTAAAATTTGACCCATGTACAACTGAAATTTAACCTTTTGACCTATTTTTGCTGTTTTTAACCTTAACTCCAAAACTTTGTGTTGTAGATAGTACAAACTATACCTTTTTGGAATCCTTATTGTTGGACAAATGATGTGGCATACTTTTCAACATGACCGGATCATTTTAAAATTTTGACTCCTGTGTAATCCTTAATTGTCCCCTACCTGGTTATTGCTACCATTCCAGAATGCTATCATGTATTTTTGTGTAGAGGATAGTAGATTGTACTGAGGCTGAATAATAAGTATCGTTTTTTCCCCTTTTAGGATACCGATTTGGCTAAAATTTCCTGATGGCTTAAAGAGACATGAGGAGATTTCCAGAAAGAAGCGCCCCCAATTTTTCTCGAACCTAGGTTTTTTACATATTTGGAATGCATACCAATGTATTAGATCACACCTGAAGTGAATAAGCTGAATACGCCGTCGTTATGTAATAAGATGATGATTTAGTAGTTTCTGTCGTGACGCCGTCGTTATGTAATAAGATGATGATTTAGTAGTTTCTGTCGTGCACGACAGAAAGTCAAAGCATGGTTTTCTGTGGGGAACGATTACGATAGCAGGCAAGTTCAAAACAAGGTTTGCGGTTTTCTTTTGCACCTGTTTGTCCAATAAACCTTCCAAATGTTCTTGGTAGGTGGTCTACAACCTATCCAATGAAATTTGAGAGAAATTCATATCCTACAAAAATCTCCTCCTGTCACTTTTAAGGACTATTAGTAGTACTAAAATCAATATGGTTACGCAGTAAAGCTGTATAAGCTGTAGAAAGCCAGAATGAGATGAGTTGTGTTAAATAGATAATTTTAGTGGGCAGTGTTGCCATTTTCATACAGCTGTGGATGCAGCCATTGTTGATGTTGTTGTTGAGCTTGTTCATTGATCCTTTTTTTTTTGCAGGAGCACCATGTTTTCCCAGACAGTGCTAACTATAGTTTGCAATGGAAGTATAACTGAACACATGACCTACAATAAATGCCCTCTTTTAGAAAAAAATCCATGTCCCCGGGCATGTATTATAGACCATACAGTATGGTAGACCCTAACATATGACCATATTTGCATATTTGTCATTAATTTGCATATTTTTAAGTTAATCTAATTCAACTGAAACTTGGTGAAATAATCTTTTGTGAAAATAATCTTGTGTATCGAGTGAATATGTAATAAATCAAAAGGAGGTCATCCAGGGTCAAAGGTCATCCATAGGCCAGATATTTCATGTTTATGTTGATATCCCTTTTAGCAAACCATGACAGCATATGATAAGTGTTCCAGGGAATGCTGTATTGGGCCATTCTTCGGTCACGTTTGTGACCTAAAACCGGTGATTTTTTACTTTTAACCCAATGCTGCTTTGTCAACATAACCAATCTGTTATTACTTTTTACATTATTAATAACCTTCAGTCCAAACCTAACCAAAAATAATGTTTCCACTTTTGGTAGATTGGTTATTTTGTCATGGGGGAGGGGAATAAAGTTGGGTCATGTATGTGACCTTCTGATGGTCACAAACGTGACCGAACTTTATTTTCCCCCATGACAAAATAACCATTCAGGTGAAAGTGGAAACATTATTTTTGGTTAGGTTTGGACTTAAGTTTATTAATAATGTAAAAAGTAATAACAGATTGGTTACGATGACAAAACAGCATTAGGTTGAAAGTAAAAAATCACAGGTTTTAGGTCACATACGTGACTGAAGAATGGCCCTATTTCATTGTATGTCTTACATGAAAATGCAATATAAAATGTAATTATATTTGTCTTTGAAAAATACATGATTGAATATACCAGTTTTCTATCAAATTCTTGCCTCTTTACATTTTCAATATTAAATCCCATGACTATGACCTTGAGCCATTCAAATTCTAGGAAAATCAGGGCATGAAAATTAAACCAAACCACCTACATTGTGTAATTCATTGATTGGTATTGAAATATTGGTAAAAATAATATGAGGCACGTACTGGGCACTTGGTCAAGTGCAAGATTCAATATTTGGTTAATACTGACCCTGTGCAAAGTGAAGCCTCCACTTTGCTCAAGGTTATTAATAATATCAAAAGTAATAACAGATTGGTTAAGTTGACAAAACAGCATTGGGTTGAAAATAAAAATTTACCTATTTTAGGTCACACATGTGACCAAAGAATGACCCTTGGTCAACTATTTACCCTGTATGCCCATACCCTGTATGCTACCTGTTTAAAAGAATTACATTTTTGTATCGCCTGCAAGGATTTGCAGGAGGTACCTACCAGTCGTCAATTCTGTCTGACCGTCTGCCCGTGTGGCCGTCTGCTTGCGTCTTTTCTGTGTGTGTGGATAAAGTTTCTCATTTGAGAAGTAAAAATTCAATTGCTACAGAAATTGGGTCAGATGCCTCCTGAGAACCTTCATATGATTATGAGGTCAAAGGTCACATACTAGGGTCAAAGGTCATGAGGTCAAGTTATAAATGGGCCAAAATATCAAATTGGTCTCATTCAAGAAGTAAGTCCAATTGCTACAGAACTTGGGTCATAGATGCCCCTTGGGAACTTACATATGAGATTGAGGTCAAGGGTCGCATACCAAGGTCAAAGTTCAAAGTTATAAATGGGCTGAAAACTTCAAATTGGCCTAATTTGAAAAGGAATTCCAATTCAGCAAACTTGGGCCATACTTGCAACATGGGAGCCTTTGTATGATAAGGCCAAGGGTCTCTTACAAAGGTCATTTGAAGTCATGTTATAAAATGGGAGTAAAGGAAAGGTGTGTCACAAAACAGGCGACACTAGTGGTCTGAGAACCACTTGAACTTAATCACTCTCAAAAAGATTAATTTACAAAAAATAATTGATGTTTCAACAACAAAAAAAGGCTTTCAAAATGATTGTTTCCATGAGGGTCCACACAAAATAATAATAATAATGATTAGCATTTATTTAGCGCTCTACGAAGAACACAGTGCTTTACAGAAACAATGCAACTCTGAGGCAGCAGCTAATACTGCACCAATTGCAACATTCACACAAACAACAACCAAAAATCACATACATTAAACCAGTACAAGGAAGGGGGATGAAATCCAGTTTAAAATGCAAGTGATAAGAGCATTAAAGTCCTGTTTCATATAGGAAAAATAATTGTATACTAGGCGGTCCCCGGGTTTTGCGATCACCTGGGTTTCGTGATCACCAGGCTTGAATGACCCGGCATTAACAATCGACCCCCACCAAGTTTCATGTCCATACACCAACATTTACCCTATTTGACCTCATTTGACCTCATTTGACCTTGAATGACCCCGATGACCTTTGATCCATTAACCAATACAAACTCGGTCTTCGTTTGGTCAAGGGGCATCCACCCACCAAGTTTCAGGAATGTGCAACCCTCGGTCTCCGACGCGGTCAGACACACAGACAGACAGACCACCGGTATTAATATATAGATCATTGCTACGCTCAGCATTCTTAATAATTATAGGCAATCAAAAAACACCTAGAACCACTCCATGGCAACCCCATATTAAAGCCAATACAGATAGTTCATTCAATATAAAAATATAAGTGGCTCCCCTGTCTGTCAAGTATGTTATGTCATGCAATGTTCAGTCGGCACATGATGAAAAGTAGGATAAGTAAGTTATAACACGCACTTAAAGAGACACTGGCACATTTGAAAAATATTGCGCCCTCAAGATTTTTCCAAATTGATATTTTTGCATAGTTGTAAAACTTTTATACATTAACCCTCACCTGAAATGATTAACACCAAATCAGCATCCTTATGGGTAAACAGAACGATTTTATAATTGGTGTTGCCGGCGACATTCAGCAGACAACGGCAATGGCGTTTAACACAAGAAAATGCATGCCGTATGCATGTTTCCCACGGCATCCACCCTGTTTGACCGGTCTGTGACCTTTGTGGTTTTAATATCAATGAGTACAAGTCAATGATATTCATGTAATAGACACATTTGTTGATTAAAGTTATGGAAAACTTAAAAGTTAGCGTACAAATTACTTGGATGTCTTTAACCTCTTATGAACATCCCTATCTGTTTTTTATGTGTTAGTGTAAAATGTATCGCTATTCTTCCAATGGCCTAGACTATCATATGTGAGCAAATTTAAGAAATTTCATTCTTGTGAAAATGTGCCAGTGCCGCTTTAACATAATGAGTGAGTGAGTTCAATTTCAAGGCTATTTACAAGTTCAAAAGGGCCCATCTCTTGTGGTTTTAATGTTGGCAATCACGATAAATGTAGTCACCATAGTCCCAGGAGTGCTTAACCGCAAAGTTAATTTTGGTTTGTGATTTGCTACTGTCAGTAAATTACCGACTTAAATCGTGTGTCACATTTGGTCTCAATAGCCGAACTGTGCACGATACTACCACGTGGGTAATGCTGTGAAACTGCCAGTTAGACATCATTTTTGTAGATCATCTTTTAATACCACTCCTGATGGTTGATTTCTTTGCTGCTGGCGGAGGCCGGAAACTGGGTCATGCTCGTTGGCGTTTGTTGTTGATATAGATATTCAAAACTACCGATGTACAGCCACAGGGCCAGTCAGTCAACATTCATGTAAAATAAAACGGGGCGAGCATATACTTTACAGTTTACAAGCACAGTCGAATAGGGTCTGAAAGTAATCAGTGGCAAAACAAGGTTTGGTGGTGTGTGTGTGTGTGTATGTATACATAGTGTGTCTGTCTGTAGTGCCCGATTTTGATTTTCTAGAAAACAATCCAAATTAAAAGCTTTTATAAAATTCCAAATTGAAAAATCTTATCAGGTGGTATGGGACCTACTTAAAGGTGCAACGAGAGATTTCACATATCAGGTGCCCCTAAAAATATCGAAAGTACTGATTTTTGCCCTGATGTAAAGCTTTCCATCAATAATATCACCATCTAAAAGGATTAAGCTGAGAAATGTTTCTTTGGTAAATGTTTCTATAGGAGCAAATACGAAATTCAGCCTATGTTTTATATTGAAATATTAGTGAATCAAAATCACCTTTTTTTTTGAGACATTTCTGTAGCCAAATACAAGGTAAGAAATCTATTAAGTGCCAAATCTATATGAAATTACTATTATGACACAATATTTGGGTGTCTCAAAACCTCTCATTGCACCTTTAACAAAGCATGTGCTAGATTTAGGGAATTACATACCGGAGCTTCCGAGACTTCTTGGTCTCATTTTTTTATGTCCTCAGAAGTATCATAATAGTATACAATGTGTGTTGTTTGGGTGTGTTTGTTAGGTCGTCCGATGCAATCGGAAAGACCTTATGTGATTCGTGTGTCTGTGTGTCAAACATTTACTATACACCTTTTGGCTGACAGTTTTTCAACTTTTTCAGCACTTTATTGCAGTGATAGATCAAGTTGATCGTTCGTTCGTGTCCACAAGTCATTCGTAATGGCTTGTGGTGGTGTCAGGATTTGTTCAACTGTGTAAGCTGATCCGGGGCCGCGTGTATCTATGATACGGACGCTCCTAACATGGCCCGCGTTTTTTGAAACTGGGGGCGGATTTTTTTTTTTTTTTTTTTTTATCACCATCTAAAAGGATTAAGCTGAGAAATGTTTCTTTGGTAAATGTTTCTATAGGAGCAAATACGATATTCAGCCTATGTTTTATATTGAAATATTAGTGAATCAAAATCACCTTTTTTTTTGAGACATTTCTGTAGCCAAATACAAGGTAAGAAATCTATTGAGTGCCAAATCTATATGAAATTACTATTATGACACAATATTTGGGTGTCTCAAAACCTCTCATTGCACCTTTAACAAAGCATGTGCTAGATTTAGGGAATTACATACCGGAGCTTCCGAGACTTCTTGGTCTCATTTTTTTATGTCCTCAGAAGTATCATAATAGTATACAATGTGTGTTGCTTGGGTGTGTTTGTTAGGTCGTCCGTTGCAATCGGAAAGACCTTATGTGATTCGTGTGTCTGTGTGTCAAACATTTACTATACACCTTTTGGCTGACAGTTTTTCAACTTTTTCAGCACTTTATTGCAGTGATAGATCAAGTTGATACTTGGTATGCTTATACATTGAGACAAGAGTCATATGTGGGGTAACAGATAAGGAGGTCAAAGGTCATTTGGGGCACTTAATGTCATCACTTTTGGTTGACGCTTTTTCATTTTACTGTAGCTTTTTAGTTCAGTGATAAATTGAGTTCATACTTGGTATGCTTATGCACCGAGACAAGTGTTCTTAAGTGGGGTAACAGATGAGGAGGTCAAAGGTCATTTAGGGGCCATTTAAAGTCATTATATTGCAATAGAATACACCTTTCAGATGGCATTTTTCGACTTAGTCTGGGTTTTTAGTACAGCGATGGATCAAATTCATGCTTGCTGTGCTCGTACATTGAGACAAGGGGCTTTATGTGGGGTAACAGATGGGTCATTATATTGATCTCTTATTCTTTGACCACATAATTGGACGACCTACTTGGGACCAATGTCCCTAATTTTTTTATTTGTGACATTTGGAAAACACCATCTTTATACTTTCAAATCAACATATGTCAATTGAAAATTTTGTGCATGTGCTGGGCCGCCTCTATTTACAGGTGTCAAATTTGATAAGACTACAACATACATCAGATTACGGGAATCCAAACAAGCTAAAGTCAATTACCTTGGGTTAAATGAACCAAAGTTGCACAATTTATTGAGTTGTGACTTCATTAATAAAATAGAATTTGAGCATTAGGTGTGTGGTATTTATGTTGATAATAGCTATGACCTTTAAAGCTTAACCATGTTTAAATGGTTTCAAGTGTGTAATAGTCAAGGGGAAGCTGTGCTCATGATAAAATGATGTGGTATTTAATAATATGTGAAGGTCTTGTGTTAATACTATAATCCTAGAAAAAAATTAGTTGGTACACTTGACGCAATATATTGGAACCATCCCCATGTTCATAACTGAGATTGAATTTGGGCACTTGCCTTAAAGGCTGACTCAGAGATTTCCCGTTGAGGGCGCACTCAATTTTCAAACAAATCACGTTTTTTGCATGTACATAATACTTGTACATATACTAATCATTGTGTGAAATAACTAAGCTCAAATCGAAGTCCTTCATATAGAAAATCACAACTTTGTTATAAAATTCCAGATCCGGAAATTTTGTTATACACGGTATCCTATGGCACTGTTATACTGTGCATACATGTTTACTACATGAAAACGGAAAATCAGATTCATCTCTAACTTTGGAATTGAACATTTTAGGTGACTATCTTTAGTTCAAGATGACTATTTTGAATTTCTACTCAAAATTATATTTCAAAATCTCTGAATCAGCCTTTAAGCTAGGAAGACACATAGGGATCACTTTGTCCACTGTTGTTGTTGATGTCTGTTGATGTCTGTTGTTGATGTAGTCTGTTGGTGTTTTGAAAAAGGGTTAAATTTGCCTGTATATCTGCATAATTCAATGGATTTAAACCAAACTTGAGTCAAAGGTGCAATGTGGGATCTTCCATTTGTTGAGGTCAAAGGTAACATACCAACATCAAAGGTCATGTTAGGTCAAGTTGAAAAGTTGAAGTTCAATTGGAACCAAACTTGGTTTATGGATATATATGCAAACTATTATTCATTTGTTTACAAGGTCAAAAGTCACATGCCAAGGTCAAAGGTCAGATGAGGCCTATCACAAACCGCGATGGCAGGCGACACTAGCAGTCCGAGGACTGTGATATTTTAGAAAGTAGAGGTCTTCCCCTTTACCAAAATCTTCTCCACTCCCCATCAATCAATGTTGGGGGACATGGCGAGGCTGCTGACAACATGACTCCGATCAACATTGCCTTGGGAGAGAGGGCATTTTCCATTATTAGGGATGGTTTAGGATTAGATTAGGGATGTGGTGCGACATTAAGGGGAGGCATGATTTTTTTTTTAAATTACCTTGCTGATCAGTAAAAAAATAAATTCCCCGCCCACCTCTAAAACAAAAATATACATAAAACTGGATAGAAGAAACATTTGCTGCCGAAAGTGTTGAAAACAAAAAGTGGCAAAAAAAAAACCAATCAATCTGGCCCGATCCAAACTTCCTTTTCTTCCAAAGAGTGTATATAAATTAGATCTGAAACATCATTATAAAATTACTTGTACCTTTTCACTTGACCTTATCTGTGACAGAAAAATACACAAGCTGTGTGTTGACAAATTAACTGGTATCATTTAAAATAAAGGAATTAAACATCTTGTATGGATAACATAGCACAAAAAGAATGCAAATAATTTGGCTAATAAAGTTAAAGCTGATAACTAGAGTCATTTAGCATTGAAGGTTGTAATTATACCAAAACAATCAACATTGAATTTGTTGTAATATGGACTGAGCCAGCAGTTTTTAATTAATCCTAAATGGATAGAATAATCAGATATGACAGTGTACGTATGTGTGACCAAATTTCTGTGAGGCACCCCCCTAAACAAGTTTTTCTCTGTGAGCAAAATTATCCCTGAAACAAGTTTATTGCATGCTATCCCAAAATTGTACCCCTAACAAGTTTCTGTCTTAATTAGAACCCCTAAAGGCTCATCAGGTCATTTGAGGTGATGACTGAAAATGCTTTAAATACTTTTTCATCAGCAGAAATGATCAGGTATTATTTTAGGGTTTAACATGACTTATATATTTTGTAATGAGGAAAGTAAGCTCTTCAAATTCCTATGTCATTAAAAGGTCAGGTTGTTATTGTCTTATCAATTTAAAGCGTCACTACCCGATCTTCATCATCAACCCCCACCTTTCAGTTTCATGTCATCAAACCCAAGATTTTGGTACTTTTAGAAACCTTATATTTTTGTTATGTCATCTGCAAAATATTTTGAATGACATCTTTCCCATTATGATGCTACAGGCAAAAATATGGTTTGTTTACGGTAACCAGAAAGTAATTTGTAGAGTACTCTTTGGGCTATTGTAATACACACAACTACCACTAACATTGGTCAGATTCAAGTAAAATTTTGGTTTTAAATTATGTTGGTGATGGCCCTTCCTATGAAACAGAAAAAAATATATGTTTTAAGTCAGTCAGGTTTTCTTTGAGGGCCTGCTGCTGGTATCCTGGTAACCAGTACTACCTGTCCCAGGACTGGGTTGTCTGCGGCTAAACCATCACTCCATCAGGTTTCTAAGGAAATCCAATGAGGAGGGTAGCTGGTTACCCTGGAAGAACTAAAAAGAAGATTTACCTACAAGGGTATTGGCTATAGGTGAGCCGATTAGGGTGGTATTTTTGGCGGAGGTGGCAAGGCGCGTACTACAAGCTAAGTTTGGGTACTTTTTTGGAAAAAAGGCGCTGACACATCATACAATTCCCCAAAAAAAAAAAAACAATACCCCCCCCCCCTCCCCACCCCCCCCCAAAGCATTCCCTTTGGGGAACATATTGTAATGGCCTTTTTCAAAATGGCCGCCATTTATGTGTATCCTTGGGCTATATCGTTAATACCACATTCTAAATAATAGGATGTGACACCTTGTAACTATTTTTTTTATCAACTTTGTGTGATAAGTATGAGCTGTTATTGAATTTGTAACATGTGATAACTATACAGTAGCATAAAACACAATTTGAGGGCTATTACGCTAGCCAAATGGCCGCCAATTGTTACTTACTGATTAAAAACGCGTCCAATTTGGAGCTTTATTTGTAAAATGATGATAGGGCGGGTGGTGAAATGTCACATATACTACAAGCTAAGTTGGTAGTTTGGAAAGCGGCATGCTGACAAACATCTCAAACCAAAATTACCCACAATCCCTTTGGGCCCACATATTCTATGGCGTCTTAACGGGCTCCATTCTGGGTGTGGGGATCGTCTCAATTCTGCGTTCTAAATAATCACGATTTGAACACTTGTATCAATTTTGATAATTGGCACTAGTATTTGATTAACACGTGATCACTTACAGCAGATAGTGCTAGAGGCGCTTTCCAAAATGGCTGCCAATGGCATTGACACATGAGACAGAATAGAATATTAAACCAAGAGGGGAATCGGTGTATTATGGAATAGCCCAAGCCGTAACCGATTTCTCTCACACCAGCGCGCCGTGGTTGTTGCTGCGTAAGCACTCGCGTGCCGTCAGTGAGGCGCAAGCACACGCATATAAATTTCTGTGCGTCACGCTGTTATGTTTATCAAGTGTTGCATTTCCTTAAGGTTCCATTGTCTGATCAGCACTTTTTGTTCTGCAATAAATTATGGCGGGAAAACCAATCGATTGAAAGAAAACAAAAAACCATGATCTAAAAAGATTCCTGCCTCCCTAATGACACAAAAAGTCTCCCGATGACCCCGGTTAATTGCTTAGGAAAAGCGATATTTGAGTCCGAGTAGTCGATAGCATGTGGCTCAGTTGTGATTGTGGTTTTCACTCGCTAAGTGTGACGAAAGTAAAATATCACCGCGTGTTCATAAATATGGATTAAGGGGTTTTCCAAATACGACGATACGTAAACAAATATGGTGGTGCCCACAAAATCTATGATAATGAAGTGGCGTATGATCGATTTATATTTTGGGCACCTTCGATTTTGTTACGCCGTTTCGGGAGTATCTTCGGGTCGGTTGTTATATTTAAGTAATTGGCATTGAATGATTACTTACTGATTAAAATGGTCCAATTTGAGCTGTTTTTGTGAAGTATAAGTACTTGGGCGGATGGTGAAAGATCACTACAAGCTAATGCTATGGGAAAGTATGAATCCCAGACATCACAAACCAAAAGTACCCAGAATCCCTACTTATTCCTAAGTGACCTCTTCAACTGTGGCTACCATTTTGGGATCTGGGTATTTCTTTCATGATTGCATTTTAGTACAAAATTGAACACTTTTTCTTCTTAATTTGCGTATAATTTTGATTTTAAAGTATAAACTTATCAGTAACATTGATCACTTACAGTAACATGACAATAGAGGGCGCTTACTAAAGGGTCCCCAATATGCAGGGGAGCGGGACACCAAAGTTAGTGCACTAAATTTGGGCAAAGTTATTTGGGGTGCCTGTTAGAAAACATATAGGAAAAAACAGCTCTAAAATGTTTGTTTTGGGGGGACCATTATCTTTTAAACCAGTATCGCCCCAGTGCTGAAAATTGGCACAAGAAGAAGTCATTAAGGGGGACTATCAGGCGCTCACCGGTGCGCACGGAATAGGTATACCCCTCTCAAGCTGAGAGGGAAATACACTCGCTCTCGATAGCTACCCTCCACAACCTTATTTTTAGTATCCAACTGGTAGTCCAGGCGGGGAAGGAGGTAAGGGGGGTAGGCACCAGCGCTAGATAGAGGATTCCTGTTCTCGCACTGAGAGACTCACCTAGAGCTCTGGATTGCACTCAATCTACCGGCACACAGTGCTGCAGTAGTCAACATCCCCTCTTTTAGTAACAGAAGCCTCTCTGTAGGCGCAAACTCTCTGGAAGTGGTGTGGAGATCTCTATAGGTCCAGGATATCATGGATCAATGAGTCTCTGTAAAATGCCCAGAGGAGGGTGTATCTGTCTGGGGTACATCATGGACATTTGATATATACCGGAGTTTCCGTACAAACCGATAGATGAGGTTCAGGTGTTGCTTCGAGGCACGGCCTTTTTCTCTTATGGTCGATTTTGGCAACCCAGCGGCTAACTCTGTCCCCTGCGCGAGGACCTGGTAATTTACTATGGTAGTTGGCCGGGAGCTCATTGACAAGCTGTTTTTGTGCTTCTGTTGCTCTTTGGAAAATGATGGATTTCTTCCTTTTCTTTTTTTTGGTGTGATTAAATTTTTTGTGCGGTCTCCTGATCACTATGCTGCAAACATAGGGTTTTGATGACCTGTACTTAGTCATTTCCTTTTATTGGTGCCTATTTAAGTTCTTCCGGGAGAAACACTGTGGAGTGGGGTGGAAAGGACAGGGTCTGTAGTCTTTACGAGAAAACCCGCCCGTGGGATGATGGACACGCCGTCCTTCGACCCCCGCAAGTGAGCCTCGTCAATGAAAGACATTATTTCGGAACCCCGTTGCCCGGAGGCGACTGCCACGAGAAAGGCCGTCTTCATAAATAAATCCAGGAGACTAACCCTCGTCAGTAGCTCGCATTCCTCAGACGCTAATATCTGGAGCACTAGGGCAGATCCCACTACGGGACGATCATGTGAGCGAACCGGGGGACGAAACGAAAACTTTACACTTCAGCAGATTCGGAGGATCGGCTAATTAGGACACTATATGCCGTCTCTGAAGTCCCGATGGAGAGTGCTCAATCGCGGGGTGGTGCGGGTAGCACCTGGACGTTTGGACGGCCAAACCCTCATGGAGAAATTTCTGTTAGGAAATCCATGATCTGCCCACAGACGCAAACAACGGATTCAATCTCTCGATTGGCGCCACCATTAATAGAACCGGTGCCGGCGGAGTCGAGAAACGGTTTAAGATCTCTAGTTGACTTACGCCTGCCTGTGCAGTGAGCGCGGCTGCCTGTTCAGAAAGTCCGCCTCAGTGTATGTTGGCGGAAATAGCCAGACAGTCACGTTGAGAGTGCGGATGGTACGCTCCGGGATGCGTTGGTTCATGAGCGAGGACCGCTTATCAGATCCCGCGCTGAGGGAGCAAGATGGGGTCCCCATCTAGCAGCTTCTAGAATGCCGTGGAACCCAGCTCGAGCCGGCCATAGGGGACCACAAACAGCAGAACCGGGGCAATTGTCGGGACCGAGGCACCTTCCTAGAGGACTTCCTGGTTTATCATACGCAATGGGTGATGCGTTAGGCAATGGATCCACGCCAATCGCCACCCTTTGCATCCCGACCCAGGGCTCTCTGGCATCTTGACTCCATGAGTCGTACCACTGAAGCTGAGTGATTCACGGGAGAGCAGAAAGGTCCACCTGGGGATGTTGTAGCCTCTGGAATATTGAGCGGCAAACTGCCGGCAGGAGGTGACATTCCACTGACGACACCCTTACCTTCAATGGCGCCTGGCAGTGCGTGCCCTTCCGGGAGAGGGCATCCGCTAGGACGTTCTCCACTCCGCTATTTAAGGCAATGTCACGTTGCCTGCACCACTCTAGGAGCCTGACTATCTCCTTGCACAGACTGGGGCTCCCCCCTCCTGGCGATGTAGGTCACATCGTCATGTTTTCACATCGGACCAGGATCCCCTTTCCTCTGGTCAGAGCGACCCAGGAGTGCTCAGTGCCCAGGCAGAAGATTGTCCACAGCTCGAGCACATTCTTTGACTTCAGTAACTGATATAGCAACTGAAAAGTACAGCCAGTTCGGATCCGATGAACTAAAACATTATGGAGGACTTAATTTATATAAAAATGGATCTGTGACACCTACTTAAAACCTATTCTTAAAAACACCAAAATCATGCTCAATCTATTTTCAGAAGATGAGATGTAGATAACACTCTATGTAATGGCAGCAAATTGGCAGCATTTGGTGGCACATTTTGGATTTTTGACGTTAAGAAAACATCAAAGATTTTGAGTTAACAAAAACTAATTTTTGAACTCAAAACCTATGAAAAAAAACATTATTAAAATCGTTCATCCTCTGTACTTCAGAAGAGATAATAGCTAATTATATAAAATGGCGACCATTTGGGATATTTGGGCCGTGAATTAAAAGAACAGGACTGGAAGGATTTATACCAAAAGACACAGAATTGCGGCCATTTTGAAGGTCCATTAAAGTGTTTCCCACAAGGGGATTCTATGTAATTGGTTATGTTGTATGGATCCATAGCTTCAAAAAATACCAACATTAGCTTGTAGTATGTGACCTGTTACCAATTGCCCTGTATCAGTAAAAGGAAATATTCATTCCAATGCACATTGGCGGCCATTTTGGCAGCACCGTCTAGTGTTGTGCTATTGTAAGTGATCACGTGTTGGTTATTAAAATAGTAGTGCTTACTTATCAAAATTGAAAGGAGAAGCAAAAAAGTATCACATAGCGATTTAACGGAATGCAGGATTAAAGCAGAATATGCAAAAAAAAACGCAGAATGAACGGCCTGATGTTGAATATGTGTCCAAAGGGGATCGGGTAATTTTAGTATGTGATGTTTTCAGCATCCCTGCTTTCCTAAATAGCAAACCTTTAGCGTGTATAGTCAGCCGTTTCCCCACCGCTCCATGCACATTACTTGAAAAAAAAGCTTAAATTGGGACAATTTTTAATCAGTAAGTAGTCGTTATTCAACTCACAGGCGGCCATTTTGGCAAAGTGCGCCCTCTAGTGTCATGCTAGTGTCAGTGATCACATGTTATGCGCTACTATCCAAATTGATGGATAGGAGGATTCAAAAAAAGTATCAAATCGCGATTATGTGAACGTATAGTTTAAAAGAATATATGCCAAAACACACAGAAGACGCGCCATTGTGAACAGATGTTGCCTCAAGGGATTATGCTTAATTTGGGTTTGTGATGTGTCAGCACTCATGCGTTTAAAAATACCACACATCAGCATGCTGTTTCACCACCGCTCCATCAATTACTTGAAAAAGCAGCTAAATGGACAAATTTTAATCAGCAAGTAGTCGTTCAAATGCGAATTTGTTGGACATTTTGGCAGCACCCGATAGTGCTCATCATTTAAGTGACATGTGTTAATTAAATAGTAGTGCTACTTATAAATCTGATGAAAAATAGTTTAAAAGGTGTTCAAATAACGATTTTTTTCAAGGACGCATAGTATTAAAACGATATACCCAAAAACACACAGAATGGCGGCCATGTTGAGGATCGCCATAAAATATGTTCCCCCAAAGAGATTCTGGGTTAAATTTTGGTTTAAGATGTTGTCAGCCACCCATTACTTTCCAAAAATACCAAAAATAGCTTTTGTAGTACGAGACGTGCCACCTAAGCTATTTTTAGAGCACTTTTTGGCCATATATCCCTCACCTACTATAGCATGGCGGCCATCCAAGTAAATAAGGGAATCCGGTCAATTATACTTTGCTCCAATAAATCCTACACAGCAGTATTGCCTGTGATGTGAGGTGAATCCGGCCACACCCCACCCCTGTTTGCGGGGACAAAATCCGGATTAAAACTGGTATGTTTGTCAGTTACCTTACCATGCCTTGTCATGGTGGCACACTTTAAGAGGAGTGTCGTAAACCGACCCATTGACACACTTATGAATTCAGAAATCCTCCCGGAAATAAGCACGTTTAGTCTCCATTAAGGTTACCAATTCAGAAGTGTCAGAAAAAGTTGTCAGATGGGTCAGGTTAAGGGAAACTTCCCTCTTGAAGGGATTAGCAGGGATTTGACTAATCCGAAACACTAAACAACTCATCAAAATTCATATTTTTGTATTTTGTTACTGGCTGTGGATATGGAACATAACCTCCAAGTGCTTGGCTTGAAATTATGTGTGTTACACAAGGCAGTAATTTGATCTTATTCGTAATTTTATACATGTGTTATCAGAAATCCGACTTGTGATTCAGTTAAAGGGCCTTTCCTTTGAATATCCTAGATTTACGATTCAATATTGTGCACCATGATGTTACATTTTGACTCAACACAAAACATGATTGATCTTGTTTATTCCTGTGACTGTTGTAAACCACAATCAGCTGTTTAGTTAGATTTTGAGACGTCATCGTGATGTCTATTACGGGATACGGTAGAATAAATTCCTCAAATACTTCATTTTCACTATTTGGTTGGTTCGTTTACCATGAAAGCAGTTATATGGAAGTCTTACACACACTCCATGGTTGTAACGTTTAAAAAAATGCATTCACATGTTCGATTCTCTCGGCATTATCGCTGCTAATCCTCTAAGAGTAGGCATTGTGCTTGGCAACCAACTGAGGTTTGCACTCCCAAGAAAGCACAGTCAGCACCAAAACCCAAAATGGTACTTAAAATAAGTAGTGTGTATTGTTCGTAGTAGAGTACTTACATTTCTTTTTATTTTGTGTCATTTCAGTGAGCGTGGTGTTCTTTCTGAGGTGTATTCAGTCATCGGTATCACAGGGACTGTCCTAACACTCGAGAGGGGGCATACAGAACAAGCAGGCCGTAATATTGACGCAAGGACTACTAGCTCCAAGTGTGCAGAGATGGTAAGATGGCAATATACCATGGATAAGGTGTGACCAATCACCTGTGGGATGTACACTATGAGTTAAATATGGTCATCCAACCAAGGACACAGTTCAGTGAGTCTTGTACTGTAATCACATGACATGCCTGACATTGGTGACTTCAGTAACTGATATAGCAACTGAAAAGTACAGCCATTTCGGACTCCAGAATGAACTAAAACATTATGGGATGAAGTAAGTAGTCGTTCAATGCGCATTGGTGGCCATTTTGGCAAGCACCCTCTAGTGTCATGCTATTTTAAGTGATCATGTGTTAATTATATAGTAGTGCTACTTATTAAAATTGATGAAAAATAGTTAAAAGGTGTTCAAATAACGATTATTTAAGAACGCAGTATTAAAACGATATACCCAAACACACAGAATGGCGGCCATTTTGAGGATGCCATTACAATATGTTCCCCCAAAGGGATTCTGGGTAATTTTGGTTTAAGATGTTGTCAGCACCCATACTTTCCAAAAATACCAAAATTAGCTTGTAGTACGCGACTTGCCACCTCCGCTATTTTTAGAGCACTTTTTGGCTAAAATCTGCTCACCTACTATAGATGGCGGCCATCCAGTACATCAGGAAGGGCATCCGGTCAATTATCCTTTGCTCCAATAAATCCTCACACAGCAGTATTGCTGTGATAGTGAGGTGAATCCGGCCACCCCCACCCCTGTTTGCGGGGACAAAATCCGGATTAAAACTGGTATGTTTGTCAGTTTACCTACCTGCCTTGTCAGGTGGCACATCTTTAAGAGGGAGTTTCCGTAACCTGACCCATCTGACACACTTATGAATTTGGAAATCCTTCACGGAATAAAGCACAGGTTTATTCCATTAAGGTTACCAAATTCATAAGTGTGTCAGAAAAAGTGTCAGATGGGTCAGGTTACGGAAACTCCCTCTTTAAAGGGATTAGCAGGGATTTGCTAATCCGAAACATCAAAAAAATCATCAAAATTCATATTTTTGTATTTTTGTTACTGGCGTGGATATGTGAACATAACCTCCAAGTGCTTGGCTTGAAATATGTGTGTTAACGACAAGGCAGTACTTTTTATCTTATTCTGTAATTTCTATACATGTGTATCAAAATTCCGACTTGTGATCATGAAGGCCTTTCCCTGTGAATATCCCAGATTTTAAGCGTAATATTGTGCACCATGATTGTTACATTTTGACCTCAAACACAAACATGATTGATCTTTGTTTATTCTGTACTGTTGTAAACCACAATCAGCTGTTTAGTTAGATTTTGAGACGTCATCGCTGTATGTCTATTTACGGGATACGGTATGAATAATTTCCTCAAATACTTCATTTTTCACTATTTGGTGGTTTGTTTCTACATTAAAGCAGTTATATGGAAGTATACACACTTATCCCTGGTTTGTAAGTTTAAAAAATGCATTTCCACATTTTTCGATTCTCTCGCATTATCGCTGCTAATCCCTCTAAGAGTAGGCATTGTGCTTGGCAACCAACTGAGGTTTGCACTCCCAAGAGCACAGTCCAGCACCAAACCAAATGTTACCTTAAAAAATATAGTAGTAGTAGTATTTTTGTAGTACTTAACATTTCTTTTTATTTTGTGTCATTTCAGATGAGCGTGGCTGTTCTTTCTGCGGTGGTCTTGGTCATCGTATCACAGACTGTCCTAAACTGGAGGCAATACAGAACAAGCAGGCCAGTAATATTGGCCGCAAGGACTACTTAGCTCCAAGTGCTGCAGATTGGTAAAGCATTGCAATATACCATGGATTAAGGTGTGACCCAAATCACCTGTGGGATGTACACTATGAGTTACAATATGCTCATCCACCAAGGACACAGTTCAGTGAGTTGTACTTGTACATACATTGACATGAACTGACCTTGTGTGATCTGGGTATCGTATATCATACCCAAAAACCAGGGGGTGTATTTTCTAAATACACTGGTGAATGGAAGGTCCTGAACTGTGCCAAAGGAATCAAGATTTTACTAGCTCATAGTGGTATTAGTCAGGACATGGTGTGTTAATTGTCCTCATCAAAACATTTCAGGATATTGTAGCCCATTCTTAACCCTGGTTCTAAACACCTGAAGTGAGAGCTTTTGGCTTTACTAGAAATTTCCCAAATCTAATAGTCTTGCTCATTTTACAACAGTCTGGAGCTGAGCACATATTATGTGAAAGGGGCATTTTGTGATCCACAACCTTGTCCCCCGACTTAACTTAAAAAAAAGTTGAGATTTTTATAGCATCTGAACTGTTAGCCTTAAAAATCCATGTGTACCTAATCTTACATGCATATTCAGTCGTATCTGTAAGAAATTCTCAATTTTGTATTTTCTGTCTGTAAATGGACAAAAATTACAGACAGTAGGAAACCAAAAAAATGCTCATAACACAAAACCCCAAGATTGGAAATAACTGAAATTTTTTAACATGTTTTTCTCAATGATATCTAGTGAACTATGAATAAAACAGAAGGTGCTGGAATCACGAAATGCACATTTAAGTTTTTTGCATTAAATAATGTTCAAGTTTTCAGCTTAACATTGGTGTAAATCCATTTTTACAAACAAAAGTTTTGACAACTACAAGACAACCTGTCATATTTTGCTTGGGCTATTACTCCCTTGTGTTTTAGTAAGCCTAAAACTGCCTAAATTAATCATGTTTTTAATGGACAAAGTGGACAAAGTCATATTTGAATGGATATTTCCTTGTAGTGGTCACAACTTTTGATTACCTAAACAGTAACTAAATAAAGTTCTGCAAAAAGCCTGGAACTTTACTTATAAAACATGTAAATTTGCCTTAAATGATGTTAATTCAGACATTTCTTAAATAAGAAGATGTTGACATTTCTTTGAAGCGACTTAAGCAATATAGCACATTTTTTTGAAAGCACCCCCAATTTTTTCAAAATTTTTGGAGATTTTTTTACACGTTTGTATCTGGTAACTGCTATACCAATAAACCTATGAATGGTTAAGCATCAAAAATGTCCTGTGTCTGCAAACGTAAGGAATTTGTAATTAAATAATTAATAATCAGAGATCTCGATAATAATTCAACGGCTGCTGGAAACACCTCCCTATATGTAATAGCCGGAAAATGCGCCATGTACGCATCTAATGCTCATCCATTAGGTTGTTTTATTTATTGGTTCAGGTAAGTCAAGTTAAGGTCATTTTCTTGAGGTGCACTTGGTCATCATGGATGGACAGAAACTTAGCATTCCAGCTTTGTCATTAAGTCAATCTGGGATCCCAATTTTTAATTACAAAATCGCTTATTTTATATAAAATGCCTTTTTTAGCATTCTCATTCCGCAGGGTGATCGTTTCCTCCCTAACACATTACCACATACCTGTTCAAAAATATCAAATTTTGAAATTGGGGGGCGCTCCGTCAAAAATGTGCTGTTCTTGCCTTAAGCCAAACTTTTGAAAGTTGAATTTTTAATTAGCATTATCAACTTCTCCACTAATTCAGTGAGATATTTGCTGAAATCAGCACATACCCAGTATACTTGGTTACAAGCTTCTTCAAAAATCTGTTTTTTTTGCTTATCAAAAGGAACGCACTTAAAATTTTAATTTGGTCAACACATTAGCTACTTTTGGGTTGGCGAATATTTTGCTTTGTGATTGTTAATTGTCAGTATTTACTTGTACATTATGGCATGGTGTTTTTGTTATATTAAAGGCTGACCTCAGAGATTTCCCGATGAAGGCGCACTTAATTTTCAAACAATCATGTTTTTTGCATATCTAATGCTTGTCCCCTTACGTAATCACTGTGTGAATAACTAGCTCAAATCGAGTCCTTCATGTCGAAAATCTGAAGACTTTGTTATAAAATTCCTGGATCCGGAAATGTTGGTTATACCCGCTATCCTATGGCACTTTTGTACGGTCGCCTAAATTGTGTACTGCATACTGCATCAAACGGAAAACCAATCAAAATCTCTAATTTTTGGAAGTCATCTTGTATGTTCTTTCCTTTTGGTTTTTTTTTTTTTTTTTTTTTTTTTTTTTTAAATATAAATTTTGAAATCTCCGAGTCAGCCTTTTAGTGTTACAATGGCTGGACAAAAAAATGAGGGGGCATTTATTAGATGGGGGGGCGGTATGCTCCCTATTTTTGCCATTATTTCAATTTCATAATTTTGCATCTGATCAGACCACAATTTGCACTGAATCTTTGTTACCTGGAAGAAATCCCCAAAATGGATTTAAATTTTCTGTCGGCTCATTTGAAGTATATAGGATGTTGTGTGAGAAACATGAGCACAATACATTATTATCAGATATTTTGTTGTAGTTCAGATACATGCAGGATTTTGTCAAGACTGGTACAAAGGAGGGATGCTCAAATTAGAAGTAAGCCTTTAACACCCTGAAGGTCTGAATACTACTGTTTCTTAGAGTGTTTCTCATTGGTTAATCACATGATTACTTCATTAAATTAACCATTTAACCCTTGTCTACCGGAGCCATTTTTGTAACTCCCGAGGGGGGGTGGTTACCACCCCCTGTGATTTTCGTTACTGAACATGCGGTTCCTGTAAATTTGGTACTATACGATAGCTTAGAGTTCTTTTTTCCATTGGTATCAAAATAAGTACCAACATCCCCATTATGACATCACTATGATGTCATATGTTGAGGAAAGTATGAAAATACTGAATATAGGGTGCAAAAATTGATATTTTGCAATTTTAGTGACTTAAAAACATTCTTATAGCACATTAATGCTCTGATTATATAAAATTAGTCATTTCTCATCAAGTAAAGCCAAAAACCGCATGAAAATTGGATATTCCTAACTTTTTGGGAAAAAATTGAATTTTCCCCTATTCTACACTGTGTGTATATGGAAATTGACAGTTTTGCTGACATGCAAACTTTATGACGTCATTGTGACGTAATGCTAGGCATGTTGGTACTCATTTTGGTATCAATGGAAAGAGGAGGACTATAGCTATCTATTGGTACCATAATCAAGTGTCTGTGATATTCCTGTGTTTTGCTAGGCATGTTGGTACTTTGGGATCACCCTGTATGTTACCTACACCCCGATGGATGTTTGTTTTTCAATGAAAAGGAGCGGAAAATGTCAATGACAATTAGATCAATGATTGGGACACCAAAAAAGGGGGTTTAGTAACGGGCGGAAAAAATCTAACCCTTCGGTGTAGATGAGGGTTAAAAAAACTTTCTAATATATTTCCTCCAAGTGTCGAGGTAATTTGGACAAAGTAACCGAGTGCCTCCAATAAAATGAGGTAAGATTCACTTTAACCAAGCGACAGGGTTCTCAAAGGGGGATATACATCTAGTTATGTATGTAATGAATCATGCTGCTGAGATAGAGATTTTTATGTGTGCAATAGATCATACTACTAAAACAACACGTAAGGCATTGCAATGTTAAGGAAGTCTCGACAATTAGTTATGATAAGCCAATCGCACGTCAGACTCATCAAATGTGATTTGAAACTACTAAAGCGATTGACAGATGAGTCCACCATAAACAAGAGCGTATGTAGGACTGTGTGCGGTTGATATAAGCGTCGGCACGAAAAGCGTTGTCAACGGGAGGATGGGATTGGGTCCTGTGAAAAAGGTGTTGTCGAGGAAGGACGTGTCATCTGCTTATTTCTATTCTGCGTGCAATATGATTGGCCTCTTTCTCGGTGCTTATTTCTCCGTCTGCACAAACAATTGCCTAATTCGGAGAGAGTTGAACGGAATATGCGCTATGGCTGAGATAAAAAAAGTGGCTGGACTTGAGATTGAAGCACACCTGATAACTAAAATACCCGTAAGAATTTGGTATTTTTCTTACTTGTGAGCATTCTGGTAATCGGTTCAAATCGGATTGTTATAGACTCTTACTGAATGTGGGGGAGTTGAAGAGTAGGGAGTATATGGATCCTAATGAGAGCAGCACAACAGAGACAAGTTTGAATTGGTCCTATATCATGACCGTAAAACAACCCCTTGTAGGGCAGTTACTTAAAATGCACATCAGTAAATTCTAAGAATTTTTCAAGGCTTTTTCAGAGGAATTAATGTTGCAAGCAAGCACTAATCTCCATTAAAAAAATTTAATGCAGCAAACCTATTACCTGAAATGAAAAACCACCCACCATGGCATATTGCTGCACCCAATATACACCTCTCATGTGTACAAACGAAACTTTTTTATTATTTTTCAATATGGTGGAGTTGAAATGATGGTAAAATGTAGTTAGAGTTGTTTTTTGAAAAATATTATAAGATATGTCACATGTCAAGACCATAAAAAATAGCTGTATTTTTCTTTCTTAAATGTTCACTTTGTCATTTTAATTGTTAAACTGGTAAAAGTAATTGAGGGGGGTGGTCACTTTCTCCAGGGGAGACCAACACAGCATTTTTAGGTTGATATACTTTTGAAAATACTGTTAACTCTCATTGTAAAGTGAAAGTCCATCAAACACCCGAAATGCGCAGTTTTCCTGCTGTTGCAAGTTTTAATGGTTTCAACTGGTCACGGTGGAGAAATCCGGGCTACCCTTATGCTTGCAATTTCTAAGTGAAGCTGAATTGAAATTTGAGAAAACCATTAGAGTCTGCATTAGTGACTGAATGCTACAATGCTTGGCTAATTAATCTTAATGCCATTATTTTAAAAGAAGTAGTCAATGGGCAGTACCTTGAATGTGATTGTCTCTTTGTTACTAAAACAATTATTGTAAGAACTAACTGTTAATTATCATGCCACTATAATGAACAGGTGTTGCTATTTCACTACAAACCTATTTGTGGCAGTGATTTTGGTGGATTGTTGATGTTGTTCATATTGTGATAATGGTTAACAAAACAATTAATGATTTAAAGTCCAGCTTAATTGAAGTAGACATTAGCTGAGAGGCCATAAACCACTGGTGGCAGCGGTGGGATGGGATGCAGTATAATCTATAAATTAGTTTTTGATGTCCCAAATTACAACTAACTTTATGGAAAAGACCACAATATATTTTTTTAATGATTAATTATATTTCCCATTAAAGGCTGACTCAGAGAGGTCCCGGTGGTGAGGGCCCCCGCACTCATTTTCAACCAAATCATTGTTTTTGCATATACTAATATCTGCGTGTCCATATACTACTAATCAAGTGTGAAATAACTAAACTCAAATTCGAAGTCTTCATAATAGAAAAATCACAACTTTGGTTAAAATTCCGGATCTGGAAAATGTTTTGTATAACGGTATCCTAACTATGGCAACTGTTATACGGTGCATAATGTTTACTGCCCTGAAAACGAAAAATCTAATTCACGCTAACTTTGGAAATTAAGCAGTTAGGGAACTATCTTTTAGTTCTAGATGACTATTTTTGGATTACTACCCAAAAAAAATTATATTCAAACATTCTGAAGTCAGCCTTTTAATTGAGTATAATACAAACTGTTCATAAAAAGTTCAACTGATTTAGCAGGAAATAGAAATAATGATAAAGATATGGTCAAGGTATCCATGTTGGAGCAGTCTAGCATGGTTGACATTGTCAGCAATAGGTGTATTAATAATTATAAATTAAGGTTATTTTAACTCAAATCTTGACCCTGTAGGCCAAATTGCTTGACACTTACAACTTAATATACGACTAGACAGAAACAATGCACTTGGAGGCAGGCGCAATGCGCCATATTGCAACATTGAAACACACTATACGAAACAAACACCGGATGTAGTGCAAGCTTTCATGGTCTTTGCTCCATGTCAAATGAACATATGGAGAGAGTGGTACTTAGGTTTTAATCAATATATCTGTTATCTATACTATTAAAGACTTAAATTTGACCTTCCGGTTTTGTGGAGAACACCATGTTGGTTGTGTGACCTCATATACCACAATACGAGGTGGCTTTTGCCTAATAATTACCCGAAATCACTCGCAATTGTTTAGTGTTTATGATAAGGATAATGACCTAGCCTAGTGCTTCAACGGATAATCGCACGCCGAGAAAACGTATGGGTCAGTGCAGGCAGCACGCAGAGCCGAGGCTCGAGTGCTGCCGCCCACTGACCCATACTGTCAAGTGCAATTATCCTGTGGAATGCACTGATGCGTGGTCCTTATCCGTCATATACTTTGGAAAACAATAGTATCAAACATACATCACATTAATAATACCGTATTTATCTAAATTTTGAGGTAGTTTTTAAAATAATTAAAACCTTCTATACTCCAACATGTCAAAAGTTATACCTTCTATAAATAGTGCCAAAAAAGACCTTGATGCATTCATTGTTGATTAGTTTGTTTTGAAATGATCTGGAAGTGCGAGAAAAAAACAGACTCTCTAAGACCCCCGGCTTTTTTTTTTAGAGTGGCTAATCTTTCTCACACCTCCCTGGCATGTTTCAAAACAAACCCATTAGTCATGAAACGCGTCAATGAAATTGAAAGAAAGATAGACTTTTCGCACTGCCTTTTTCCACACAAACCCATCAGTGGTACATTTGCATATAAATGCCATATTTAAATTTTCTTCTACCAATTCCAATGCCCACTGTATGATGTTAAAGACCAACGCAGAAATGCCATGTACAAAACTCACGGTTTCTGCATTGGAAATTGATATTTATTTGGTGAATTTTTGGGTTTCTTGAAGTACACTTAATTCTCATGGGCCTCCTAATAATATAATAGCAACTGATTATAGTCCCATTTCCCCTACTCCGTGCATTATGCAAACATTGAACGCAGCTTGTACGCAGCGTCACTGAGCCATCTTTGTGCGCGAGTGTAAAAACGCCGTCGATTTAAGCCAGCGCGTGCGGTTTATTGGTGCGCCCATCAAATTTCCCGCCTGACGTCACTGCACAGAGGTAGGGAAGTTCAGTATCTAGCTAAACTTTCTGAAGGCTTTCTCAATTTGACAAATTATAAACATAGGATTTTATATTTAAGATCAGTATTTAATGTCAAACGTACCGTCCTTCGAGAGTACAAAAAAGCTTGCTCTCGTTAATTAAGATATGACGCGGTTCGGAAAGAAACAGTACAAAACACATATTTGAATGGTCTTCGGCAGTTTAATTCATTATCCTTTAACAGAAACAATTTTTTTTACACATAATTTAAGTTAGACTGACACCATAGATTTGTAAGAATAAGTACGGGGACGGATATATCCGATGCATGCATGTTTTTTTCCTTGATATTGAGCAGTAAGTCGCTATCAATGATTGATGTATTCTAGTAGGCTAATAGGATTGTGACTGTGGGTGACCCGGGTGCATTATCTGATGACCCGTGCTTATCAAATGACCCGTGCATTATCTGATGACTTCTGTGCATTATCTGACGAGCCCAGTTGCAACTTCGTGAAAAATTAATGCACGCTGAAAACAATAGATCATCTAACACGAGAAGTATATGTATTCAGACCTACTATAGATGATGTAATATCATTGGGATTGCAATAAAACAGTATGTAACGTATCTATTTATAAGATCGACCGCGGTGGTGGGTTTTGACCGAGTGATGGGTTATTTTTTGCGTGGTTTGTGGGTATCTTCTTTAGGGTAATTAGACCCCGAATGGTTTTGTGGCAAATCTAATGTGGTAATTTTAAGATAATTTCTGCCAGTAAAATATGTAAACCTGAGTTCGAACTGTATTGTTTTACAGTGCAGTCCTCGAGGGAGTGGGGTCGTCTGGACTGAAACAGTCCGTTAAGGAGTCGATGTCGTTAAGGGACATAAGTAAGTGTGTATTTGTGTTAAATTTTACCAAGGGGGGTCCTTTGGGTAAAGTTTGGCAACATTTTCTACTAGAATTCGTGTTTCTCGGCTTTTCGCGCTCGCTATATTCAAAGAATATAAGGTGCCTCCCCCCTTATCGATAGACGTTTCATATGGACGTCCCATGGATGCAAATCACGGTATTTAAATTGATTCATTCCGTCATGCGCAATGATGTTTGTGCAGTTAGCGCTTGACGGAATAATGGCCAATACTTCAATTTGCAGCCATGGGACTTCTATAGAAACGTCTACCGCTTAACTTACAAATTGACCCACACGACCTTTGACCTGGCACCTGACCTTTGACCCTCATCAACAACTAAGGGGATCCCTGTTGTCACATGACTCAGTTAGACTTCCACTTTTCAATTTAGGTCAATTCTACATTTTAGCCTATTTTGCAACTTGGCCTCACATGACCTTTGACTGGCATTTTTCCTTTGACCTTGACCTTGGCATGTGACAATTTGACCTCATTGACATATGAGAATTCCCACCCAATGTTGCACTTATGACACAAGTTTGTTCCAATTGGAACTTCAAGTGGTCTGGCAACTATGCTGCGCACCTAGAGGACTTTGGGTGAAAATTGGCGAAAAAAACCGAAGTCGATGGATGGCGATGGTAAATTTAAAAAAA
>JAMKCH010047403.1:0-11936 GCA_023653785.1 Ophioderma brevispina | reverse complement strand
CAAGAGATTAGGCCTCTTCAGGTGATTAATTTCCTGAAGGAGGCCGATTTATTTAAATATTTTTACGTTTTAAATGTTATGGACTGCAATTTCTCGTGGTGTATGTTAATAACGGTTTTTTAGAAAACGTTAATGGCACGAATAACACATTGTGTTGAGTGGTCGTTTTATAAACTTTAATACTCACTCACTCCACTCATGCGGTGCATTTGTGCTCTTTCAATCATCATTCAAAACTTCATCATAAGTGATCGCGCAAACCAGGGGACACATGTGGTTTGAGAACGCCCTTGTTTGCTATTACACCTATTTCTTACAATTGCAACTGTGGGCAGAAATGTATGCAGCTTATAAACATGTAAATACAAATTCCAATGATCAACAACCCCCCCCCATGTCTGTTTCTTCAAATATTCTGACGTTCCGCAACGTTCATTTAAGTAAGCAGCCTCAATCGGCGAAATGTCATCCTACACAGTTTTTCTAAGTGTAGGGAAACTGATTTTTGAATGCAGTAGTAATAATATAATTTTCTGCTGGTTTTAAATGGATGGAGGCATTCTGAAAATTTGATGCCTTATTTACAACCCGTAAACCTGTTATGGGTATGTGGTCGGATATTCCAAAATGTAAGGGTACTTAGTCCTTTGAACTAAAGGGTGATGTCATAAGCTTGCGGGCAGCTGTTTTGCATGTTTATTGTCACACTTGAATTTGTACGATCACGATTACAGCTGCGGAATTACTGTGATTCGCACGTTTAGACTAACATGAAAGGTATGAATTATCCTTAGTTCAGAGTCGGACGAAGTGTAACACTTTGATGTTGAGTTTTGAATGTGGTGGAGTGTCTGTTTTTATAAATAGGTCAGATAACCTAGAAGTATTACGTTTTTCTTGTTGTTTTAATAGGCTTAAACTTCCCATCTTGTTATCATTGTCAACAACAATGGAATCTTTTCTGGCATTGATGCTGAATCCTAGTAGTGTGCCCCTGAAGATCGAACATCAAAGTAAGTATTATCTTATCATCATACATATAATAAATCAATAAAAAATAAGGGATTTCTCCTGGAATTTCCACATGATGTAAACTTCTATATGTTTTCACAGTAGTGAAATGGACTGTCTTATGGGTTATGTGTTGCCAGACATCCCCCGTAATAATTTGTTAAGTGGGTTACTTTTCAACCAAACAATGTTCTTTTTTCGGATCCTAAGCTATTGGTATTATTAGCAGGAAAATATGTTGGTGATCGAAAAGGGTGTAACAGTACTAGACAATTTTAAAAAATTGCTTGTTTCTTCAGCATTCTACCAACAGCTCTGCAACCCAATGCTAGGTATGACCAGATCATGTCGGCATTTGGTGGCAAGAGCTTCTTTGTAACCACTCCATCTGAGCTTGAGACTGCTTCCAGCTAGAGTCTCACTATGCATGCTGACAAACCAGTGTTACGTGAATTGTATTGGTGTGAACCCGGTGCTGTAAGAAAGACTCAGGTGAGCAGTAGCTAGGGCTTTAAAATGCCAAGTTTGATTGGCCATTTTGGGTCATTGACAACCTTCACATTTTTTACAGGCCAAAATCCACATGTTGTGTATTTCCGGGTTAACACTTCCTGAAAAAACGCCTGGGGAAATGCATTAAAACTCCAAAAAAAATGAATTTCACATGCGAAAGATGGTAACAGTGGCGTATCTTATGTAAATTGTCTTATCCGAGACAAATTCATTGATTGAGGTGGCAAAAAATACTGGAAATTGAGTTAAAAAAATTGAAAAACAACAAGGAAGTTAAGAGTAAAGAATCATTTTTTTCAGAAAAACTTGAGGGGTCATTTTGTTAATCAAACCAATCAAGGTCATGTGGGACTCACAAGAGAAGAGAATTTAAAGGGTTACATATGGTGAATTAACGAAGAGAAAAGAGAAGCGAGGTACAGTGTTCTTCCACATGCATTCTTCCAAGACCATTTTTTGCACTGTTGTCACATGATTTATATTGACAGAACATTACTTAAATGACAAGATTGGGAGGAGTTCTGTTCATTTAGGTACTTGTGACAAACCAGCGCAAAAAATGTATTGGAAAGAAAAAGAAGAATTGCATTGTGGAAGAAAAACACTATACTCCTATTGGTGCAATGTGGGATCCTCATTTGTTGATTGAGGTCAAGGTCACCAGCAGACCAAGGTCAAAGGTCAAAGACCAAGGTCAAAGGTCATGTGAGGTCAAGTTGTAAGATCTGAAACTTGATCTGAATGGAAAAGTTGACGTTCAATTGGACCCCCCACTTGGTTTATGGATAGTACACGCAAACCCTCATTTGTTTATGAGGTCAAGGTCACAGTCAATAGGAGGGCCCTATCATTCACAATGTGACAGCAAGGGCAACACAAGCGGTCAGAGAACCGTGATGATATTTTTGGAGTTCAGTTTTAAAACATATGAATCTCAGCCATCATGTTCCTGATTGTGTACCTGATTTTGTGGGCCACATTTGTGTATTTTGGTTTTTAAAAATAATATAATTTAGAAGTATTTAAAATAGTGACATTATTCTTAACCTTAATAATTCCTTTTGTTGTTGTTGTTGTGACAGGATTTTGATTGGCTGACCAGATCTAGCAAACTCTAGAGATGAGTGTTCATAGAACCAATGCAACAGAGAATTAAAAGCATCCCACATTTGTGAATTTCCTCCAAAGGCTGAACTCTTCTTTGATTTCTTTTTAGCAGGCATTCTCACTTAATGTCCTTCTTGAAAAGCTGGCTTAAATTTTTGACCTTGCAAGTTTTGCACTAATTACATTGTGGAAAAATTTTCATTCCATGCCAAGATATGAAGTATGTGTAAAAGAAAAAAAATTTTCTCAACTTCAAAATCAGCATTTTATTGTCAAATAAGGCCATGGCTACACATAATTTCGTTTTTTGCATTTTTATCACTGTATGGGGCTGCCTCCTTGTTGTCCCCGCCGAGACGAAGTTCGGGCGTGGGACTATAAATGGGCTCCGTCCGTATGTCCGTCGGTATGTATGTCCGTGATAAAAATTATTAACCATGTAACAATTTTGTGCATAGCTGTTTTTTTTTTTTTTTGTCTGGATGAGCTTAGAGCAGCCAAACTTTTGTATATTGTAGGAGGGATCCCCCCTACTCACCATTTAAGCTTCATTCCCCAGGTCTCTCCCCTGGGTCTGTCAGGGGGAGGGGAAAAATGTCAGGGAAAAAGGTCAATATTTTGCACAGAAATGTCAACATTGTGTACAATTTATTATCTGAGTTCCTAAGGCTAGATAGTAACTTGGTGGAAAAAGCATGTGTTGAATGAGTTCTCTGAACATGATTAGATTTTGGGGTGTAAAATAATTGGCTAATGAAGAATCTAATTGCCTAATTTGAAATTTGTTCCCGCAGGGCTGTTACATTTTGCTGGAGTTCTGTTAAGGCGTATAATGATGTAACTTGGTGGAATTAGGAAGCGGCTGATTAGTTCTCACCTATTAGATTTTGGGCATTTTTTTTCTTTTGGGTACCACGTGGGTCCTTTCTTGGGTTGCCATCCCGGTTTACAGTTGTTTGGGAAACTGTTGAAATCGTAACATTCAATGTTTTCCGCCGCTTTCCAACCCCGTCAGGGTCCTCCCAAATTTAAATGTGTCACTATTTTTTCAAAAAACTTGTTGCCAAGATTGATAAATTATCATATTTTTACTAAATTACTGAGATTTTTCCAGATTTTTGATCCTTTTTCTTGAGTAACCATTTTTTTTTTCACAAGCTTCTTTTTTGGCGACCTAGTGATGGCCAAAATTAAGTGGACTGGTGTTCCGTTTTAGATTGTCACTGTTGTGATATCGATATATTTCGTCGGGGAACATCTTTTCGCATTGCGTAACTACGAGTTCTCACTGTTATCACTGTAAAATATGTTTATCCTCTTGAAAACCGTCAAAAAAAAGATACATCCAGTAAAAGGTTACTTTTTACACGAGTGGGAGGCTGAGACATCTGTTTCTTGCATTGCCAAATATGGGGAAACACACAAGGTACGTATATTGTTTGTATTACCCAGCATACAATTTTCTTCTCCATAATTGATGGCAGGTTGCACAAAAGCGAAAAAGAAAAATCGGTAATTCTTTAATAACATGACAAAAAAGTATTAGATCTAAAAGGTAAAATTTTAATTTGTAAATTGTATCAAAATTTACAATACATAATGTATAACTTAAACCTTTATGTATCCCATACCTAATATTTTTTATAAAAATTAGGTTGAACATATTATCTTCAAAGCAGTTTGGTTCCATGTATATAGTGATGACAAAATATTTTTATTTTGCTACAATGGTGGAATTATTTTGCTTATTGTGGAATGTCTAGTTTAAAGGGTAAAATAGTGATTTGCGATCCTAAACTCGAAAAAATCATAAAAATCCTTGTTACTGCTTGAATAGGGAACCTAACCTGCAAGTTGGTTGCTTGAAATCTTTGTCATTAAAGACAAGGCAGTATGGTTTATCTGATTTTGTAATTTCTTTACATGTATCAAAATTCCTACTCGAGATAACAAAAAGCCTTTCCGTGAAATAATCCCCTATTTTAATAAGCAGAATGCGTGTCCCATGATCAATACAGTTGTGATCTCAACACAAACATATTCCATACTTTGTTCTGTACTGGTGTAAACACAATCGCTGTTAATGTAGATTTGATATGCCTCGCGGTATGCTTTTTGGGGAGACAGTATGGTAATTTTCCTCAAATACCTTGTTTTTTTTCACTATTTGGTGGTTGTTTCTACATTCCAGCAGTTTCCCTGATTTTGTATTAAAAAATTCTTTCCAATCTTTCGCTTTTCTCGCATTTTCCGCTGCTGAATCCCTTAAAAATTCGAGGGGCATTTTTGATTCAAAGGCCATGTCTGTGAGATCGACTGGATATATGCCAGTGTTTCAACAGATAGAGCAACACAGGCAGATTCTGGCACACAGTTTATAATGCCCCAGGGGGTGCCACGCGTTAAAAGAAGGCATGTCCTGATTTAATTATCTGGAGTGTTCATCTTGATAAAAGGATTTCACCCCCCCAAAACCCACCCCCTCTGTACGTTTTGCATCAATAATTCAATCTGTTTTTGATGTGAGAACCAAAAACATGATTTTTGGGGTTTTACTTTTTTGCGGAAGCACGCGCCCCTTGGTTTACACGCTTTAGTCCGTCATGCATACATAACGTTCATAAACATAATAAAGCGGTAATCCAAGGGGCGTTTCGTTTCGCAAATACAGTAAGCCAATTGTGTAAGCCCATAGAGTACTGTGAAAGTTAATATTGGTTAGAACCAAGAATGGGGCACATTTTCACCATAACTTCCAACCAACATTCCTTTAGTACTAAGTTTCGCAGGTTAAATGAGAAAAATAGTACCTGTAAAGTTTTTTCTGATAACCAATTTTGACGCATATGGTAATCTGGGTTTCTGCAATCGTTGAAAAAAATCACGTTGGAACACTTAACACGATTGCATTAAATGCTCGCCTGATCACACGTAGTCCCAATAACCAAGTCACCGTTTAAGTGGCAAGCCGATCCTTCCATCCGACCTTCCCTTCCCTACCCCCATCATCTCAATGTTGGGGTGTGCCAAGGCTGCTGACGACACATGACCAGGAACAACATTGTTTCGGGAGAGAACAGGGGAAGTTTTTCAAAACCTACCACAAGTGTTCCAACAATTTTTTGCAAATTGGGGGACAAGGCTTTTAGCGATCAACCATGGCCCTTTATACATACATACAGTACCACAATTTCAAAAATCTCCGGCAGAGGCTCAAAGGGTACTCCTAAGCTCCATCCGTGATGCCCCCAGCTGCTCATCCATGAATGTGAAATTATGGTATCATTAAGATTGTAATTTTCTCATTTCACTTGCAAAAATATTTTGGCTGACTCTTTCCCATGGGTATTTATTATACAGTAGTTTACGCTATTGTAAAATGTATCATTCTGTTAAAATTGTATATCAGATTAAAATAAATTTTGGATTAATTTATGTTGGTGATGGTCTTAGCCTCCATGCTGTCAACTTGTATCAGCATGAGAATTAAACTTTTCAGAACAAAAACTGACAGCGGAAAAAAAAAAAATGAAAACGTAAATCCAGCAGAAATTGCCCCCAAACGGGCTGAAAATAATCAAAACGCGTAAATTCGTGCCAAAAAAAAAACTGAATTTCATTTTTTAAACTGAAATTCTCATGCCTGTTGTATATCAGCGATATACCTTAAACAACATCTAGACAATTGGCTACGCGACGATCTTGCCTCCCCACTCGGACACATTGGACAGACGTGAAAGCACACTTACTACAGAGATGGCCCTACTTGCAGCAATCTCAAGACCTGGAGACTGTAGCTGAGCGAAGCCAAGACCACCCCAACTGCCTTCCACCTCAACAATAAAGAGGCTCATCGCCAGTTTCAAATCAACCTCAATGGAGCGCCTCTGCCATACATCCTACACCAACCTACTGGGAGCGAAGCTTGACGCGGCAGGTTACTTACCGTCAGCACCTCGAGTCCGTATGCGCCAAGGTATCTTCTTTCGGTATAACGTCCTGTGCCAACTTTTTGGATCTTCATGGGGTGCCAGCCCAACGACCCTACGCACCACTGTCTTTGCTCTGGGTCTACAAGCACTGCTGAATATGCCGCCCCACATGGTGCAATAGCTCTCAAACAAAGAGCTGGACACGGTACTTAACGAGACCTTGAGAACAATAACTGGCTGCCTCCGCCACCACTCCATCTGAATTTCAACCAGTGCTTTCAGTTCGGCATTGCACCTTCAGCAACTTCGGAGGGGACACCACACGCACAAACAGTGAATAAGGGCCCTGCGGGACAATAATGCAACCTGCTGCTAACGCTGCCAAAGAATCACAACCAACTCTGTAACATAGACTGGCCGCTGCCCCTCAGCCGACCTTTCTGCCGACACGCTCTAACTCCTCCGTTCCCCATTCAAATCTTACAAGACATGAACACTGCCTGGCTAGATCCTACCCCCAAGACCAGACAAACTCTCTATTACACCTAAGACAGATCTACCACCTGGCAGCAATCTCCCCACGCAAGGAATTGGGTCACCTTAAACCGGAATCGCACAGGAGTCGGACGCTTCAATAGCAATATGCACCGATGGGGGCGCTGCGACCATCGCCAACCTGCCCATGTTGTTCTCCACACAGACTGCGTGCGGATCACCTTCTCAATGAATGCCCTACCTTCGTCGCCCGTGGATACAGATATCTCAAACCCAACCAATCACTTGAGTTGGCTCCAACAACGTTTACAACGCATTTAGCTGCTGCCTCATACGCAAGAAGAATATAAAACAAAATAGAACGATAATATATTTCAGTATCCAGTGGGACACCTTTGAAATCAACGTGCTGGGATAAAGGTCTCTAGGCTTTGAAAATATTGTCTCCGAAGACATTGCCATAGCTTTTGAAGGTGCATTTGTTTTTCATGATTCACTAGATGCCCTCAAAAGGTTATTTCAGTTGTAATCACACTCCCCCATAGGCCACACTTTTGTAATTTCTGCTGTACGGACAGAAATATAAACAAAATGAATTTCTTATAGAGTAGATCAAATTTCTCATAGGCTTAGCACACATAATATACTTGGGCCAACGGTTCAGTTTATATCAAAATCACATGTCTTTGAGGTAAATCGAGAGGACCCGTAGATATCGCTTTTTCAACAAAAAATTAATTTCATTGAGATTTTTCTCATTTTCTTCTGATTCCCCATGATAGATTCCTAGCTGTACCGTAACCCACAAAAATTATTGTTTTCCCTGCTTTTTTGGTGCATCAAATATCCAGAAGGTTACTGTATTACCGCTGAGTGTGTTTACTTTTAATATTAGTAATGAATCATCCACAGGTTGTTAATGTATAAATTTTTAAAATAATCCCCCTCAAGAATGCATTTGCCCAAAAAGGATTTAAAAACACGTTCACATTTTGTGACAGATGTAGAATAAAAGTATTTTAAGGTATAGTCAAGATATTATTTCAACACCTTTGTGCACAAAAACCACAGGAAATTGCAAGGTATCCCGTTGACAGTGTTCCATAAAGTGATGCCCTTTTCATAGGGATGAGACGACGATGTTGAATTTCACTGCATAATTTGTACGGACCCCCGTCAACTATAGCCTGACATAAGTGCAATTGCGCCTAATTCAGCCTTTGACTATGAGCTATGGTTGGTATACGATCACCCTGTGATTCCAATAAAATCAGACAGAAATATGACGGAATATATAACTCTAGAGAGAAACAAGAAATTTCTTGAATTCACATACAGTTTTCATTTATGATTGCTTCTCAGGTTATTAAGATATAATGTATCTATGATATGGAATGTAAAATCAACTAAATTATATGCAAAATAATTCAGTTTGTCGTGTGATTAATTTGTAGTGATTGGGCATATGCAAATGAACTTCTTAGTGGATTCATAACAAGTCAGAAAGTGCCAGACCTCATAATACTCTATCGCTTTTTACCCAGTTGAAGGTTTCATAGGCAATGCGGTTTTGATGGGTTACAGTGGATTAATAAATTTCTTCCACCTCGCCCAACCAGTCAGCCAGCCGCCTTTCTACGCCATTAGAATTCAATCCACAACATCCTCTTGTGGTGCCAAAAATGAGGTTGGTAGGTGGAACTAGAGATGTTGAGGCAAAACCAAATTTGTGCATAATAATTTTCATACTCAAATTTCTTACCTTGTATTTTGGGTTACAGAATGTCTTAGAGAGAGAAAAATTATTTTGATTGCTTATCTTTTCAATATAAAACATAGGCTGAATTTCCGTAGTTGCTCCTATACGAAATTTCACATTTTTTTTTTTTTTTAAAGGAAACATTTCTCAACTTAATCCATTATGGGAATGTGTTTGATGGAAAGCTTTACATCAGGCAGGACAAAAATCATACGTTCAATTTGTTTAGGGCACCTGATATGTGAAATCTTCGCATTGCACCTTTTTCAATTACAGTGAGTGGATTTCTCAAATGAAATAAATCGTCACTATTAACCAGAACCCTCTTTTTTGGCCCCTGTTGTGCGGGCTATTTAAGGGATTTTCCGTAACCTGACAATCTGACACTTTTTTCAGACACACTTATGAATTCGGAACCTAACAGAATAAATTTGCTTTATTCTGTGAAGGTTTCCACCTTCATAAGTGTGTCAGAAAAAAGTGTCAGATGGGTAAGGTTACAGGAAACTCCCTAATTGCACATGGCTACCATGAAGTTGTAATATTAGTTTTATTTATACCAGGTTGGGCTGAATACAGATTTACTCTATTTGAGGACTTCCGGACCTAGATTTTAATCCATATCAGCCCCAAACCGAGCCCTAATGATGAATTTATCATACCACCAAAAACCAAGTAAATAATGCGAACATACGTTTAGTGTTAAAGATAACAAATCCCCCCCCCCCCCTAAAAAACCCCCCCCCCCCCCCCCCCCTCATAAAATGTAAAATGACATTTTCTGTGAATAGATTATGCACACGGTACTAACAGTAACAAGTTGCTAATTTAATTGACATAAAATAGTTCTGAATGAATGCAAATATTGGCATTTTCACGATTCCCAAACCTAAATTTAGCTTAATCTACAGATCATTGATATAGGACCAAAGTAGAGTCGTGATTACATCAACAACCTGGCCCGCCGATCACAATTTTGTTTGCGTGGAAACTTTGTGCTCATGCGTAGTCTTGACTAACCTTATATGGGTGTGAGAAGCATCAGGGTGATACAAGAACATCAGGTCATAAAATTACACCATTGTCAATCAGACACAGGAAATACTTGATGGTATGATAAAGTGGGATTTCTTTCATGTGCAAATAAACAAAATACATTTCAGACTTCTTATTCAAACAACATTATATTGCATAAAATAATATACTCTTAAGGTGCTTGTTCTCGATTTCTTGTATTGTGTTTCTCGACTTGATATGAGAGCGCCTGGCACTATTCACATACTCCACGCCCCATCAAGTACCGTTGAAACCGCTTACGGTTTTGATGGTAGACCCAATAATGCAATGTTGCACAGCCCTATTCAAGTCTGTGCTAATATTGATGGTTAAACCACTCAACGGCGTTTTTTTGTTATATCTTGGAATGAAATGGATTTGTAGGCTCAAATTAGGACGAGAATGAGAAAAATACGGCCTTTCATCTGATTCAAAATCGATACTATTCCGGGTAAATCAGGGGATCCCAAATAAATACATCGTAACACACACCTTAACTATTCTGTTGACTATTGCACTGCTATTTTTGGGGATTTACTATATATTAAAGAAAGCCCTATTCATTTCATTTTGTTTAAAAACTGACAAACTGTCCCCTCAAATTTGTTGCCATGAATATTTTGCATTAATATTTAAAATTTGAATCTCTGCAAAAATATGTTTTGGGATCCTGACACTTTGGTCATGATGAAATATTTGAAAGTTGTACCTTACATTAAAAGTAGGTATGCCTAAAGTTGTACTAATTCATCATTTAAACTAGCGAGTAGCAAAACACAATGGGCAGTATAAATTTTTAAAAAAATGACAGATGTTATTTTAAGTATAACTCTGGTTCATAATTACTTGGACATAACAAATGCAACTGTTATAGTTTTTGTGGCCCATGACCATGTCCAAATTATGTTTTAGGCCTCTGCTCTAGAACTGCAGTTATTGACAAAATCTCTAACTTGCCATATTAAGGTCACTATCATAAATTGTAAATCTGAAACAGAAAATCAGATTTGTTTCATTTTGTACCACTTTAGTACAGGTGTTCTAACATATCCTTCAAGTGGTCAGACCGAAAGTAACCTATTGGATAAACTGAATATGTGACTCAATTTGCAATGTTGGAAGTTTTCTACATGTGTCAAAACTGCAACAATGAATTGAATGGAAAGTTTGTAAACCTCTTAACGCTATTTTCCTCTTTTTTTGCTTTTGGAAATATCTTATGAAAAATCTTATTTATGCTCCCGTGCATCTAAATCTATCTCTGCAAATTCAAACATTTAATGATTTAGCATTATCACTGATAGTACCTTGAAGTGTAGTGAGAATATACTTCTATATAGGGCAATACTGAATCAAAAATAAGCATGGTTAATATCCTATTTTAATATGGGTACCTATTTCTGATTGCAATTTTCAATTTCAAATAAGTTCACTTTCGCGTGGCCACCTTTATTAGGCACATGAAAGTCGATTCTGCATTTATCGTTACACGCCCGCATCGCTTTTTGGAGATCAGATACCCGCGTCAAAAATTAAAATGCCAAAATAAATTCATTATTTCAAAATGTCCATCGTTTTCAACAGGGTTTAAACAATTGGAAACATATTTTTGATTTTAAAACAACTGTTGATAACTTTTAAGCAAAACCAACTGTTTTTCCTGCAGTCCTACCTTTCGCGAAAATTTCTTTTGGTGCAATTTATTATCTTTTGCACACAGTTTTAGCAAAATGAATCTGATGACAAAATTAAAAAGTCCACTCATCACCCAGAAAAAAAGTAACAATGTCGATTAACTCGAATTGACTTTCACGGCCTTTAATAAGTCTAACTAACCTTTAGCTGTTGGATCTTTGCCACAGGCGGCAAAAATCTCCTTTCTAATGTTACAGGGCTGAAAAAATTCACATTTCCTGGAACACAAATAAAATTCCATCCAGTTAAAAATTTTTCACTTCAATTGTTTGTATCTTTATTAAAAGGACAAAAACTTCCCCAGGAATATGTATCCTATTTCCCACTTTTTCCAGACATGAACACATTTTGCTATGTACTCCAACCAA
>JAMKCH010047402.1:0-11700 GCA_023653785.1 Ophioderma brevispina | reverse complement strand
GTTTAGTCACTAGTGTATCATTGAAGACAACGGTGCTGATGATTATGATCTTTCACGTTGACCATTATGGCAAAGCATCCGTTATCTTCAATGGATACAATGGTGAACCAAAACACATGAACGTCGCAAAAACTTGGATCGCCAAACTAAGGTAGAATATACCAACTGCGACAAATTTATTGTGAAAAAAAAGGAAAGAATAGAAAAAACACAGCCGTGTGCCATCGGCATAATTAGGTCAAAAAACCTAAATGGAAAAGACACAGATGTTGATATGCAGAAGAGCCTGTAATGACCTTTACTTTTGGTTGACAGACACGAAGAAAAACCTGGAATGATATCAATCGTCTGAAGCACTTATTCAGTGATGATCATTTGCTCCTATACTTCTTGCCAATGCATTTTCAGTTGCATACTAATTCAAGCATATTTTGGGTTGGCAAAAGCTGATGTTTTCCTCAAAGTCATTCCATGGGTAACCCTGTGTTACGAATTTGTTCCAGGGTATTTTGTACTACCAATGTAGATCCTGAATCGATAGAAGATGAAGGCTGCAACCCCATGGTGTCCCTGTTCAAGGATCAGCAATCAGAGTCTTTAGAATCATACGCATACAGGTACCTTTCCAAAAAAGTTTTCACAACAGCTTTTGGACATTCATGCGAAAACATTGGACAATGTTAAAACAGTCTCGATCTTCAGAAGATGAGTGACTGAAGACTAAATAGTAGTAATAGTTAATAGTTGTGGTCGATCTCATCTAATGGCAAACAAGTGTTTCTGCCATATTTTGGGATGATGAGGTGAATATGTTCAAATGTACTTTCTTCAAGAATTTCAACAATTACACTGTAAAGAACGTACTGTGATAGATTTAAAACTTAAAAAATCAATATGGCTACGATTTTCAATAAAGTAGCCCATTAAATCATTTTAGAATAGATTTCTAATGCGGATATTAATAGAAAAATGACCCTCATTTGTCAGTAATCGTCTCATGCTTAAATAAGGGGCTACGATTTATGAGTTCATTTTTTAAATGGCCGACAGTGGCCATTTTTAAGACATCAAGGTGCTCTCAAAAACTTTACAACAACCATCTTAATGTATTCTTATGCTACAATTAATAAAAAAAGAACACCATATTTGTCAAATAAAAAGAATTTGTACTTTTCAAAATGGTGGATGGCAGCCCTATTGGATTCTAGAGGTCAAGATGATATCTCAACTTCATAAAACCCATTTTAATGGATTGTAAAGGCTAGAAGTTAGTAGGAATTGACATCTTGTTTGTCCTTTTGGCCATAAGGTAACCAGAAATACAGTAAGTTGTACTTTCAACATGGCGGATGGCGACCATATTGGATTTAGAGGTCAAGATGGAATCTCAACTAATAAAACTGATTAATGGATTTTTATGCTAGGATTAGTAGGAAAAAACATTTGTTTTGTCTTTTTAGTTCATTATTGCCAGAGATGTGAGGATTGATGTTTTCAAATGGTTGGATGGCGGGTATTTTGTTAATCATAGTTTGAACACTTTCTGGGGACTTCGATTTTGCTGCTGCAACTTTTGATAATATTGTAAGCTGACCTTGAACTACCAACGATGCCAAAAAAAACTTCTGTTGCCAATTTTTTGGGTCAAGTGCTATCTTTACTCTACTATTTAATGTGAAAATCAGCAACAATACAATGGGTTTAAAAGAAGGAATTATAAAAAGGCATCTTATGATGTGCATTGACCTCCATGGCATTCCTATATCTATATTCAAGCAATCAATTCAAACATATCCTCCTCTTTACTACGATTACAGCCATTTTCTTTACGTTGCCTATCAAGCTGTACACTCTGCCGATGCAAAGCACCAGAAGACTACATTCAAACGGTACAAAAGTATAACGCACCCTACACACGCAGCACATCGCTGCAATGGTGACTACATGGATTACTCAGGTTGGCCAAATAGTTGTGCTTTTGAACGCAAATGGAAAATGGAACAATACGGTTCTGATTTTCTCCACTGGATAAGAAATTTAACATATGCGTATTGATAATATTGAAAAGGAAAATGTACAATTAACGCTGTGCGTTTCCTAATTTCTTGCAATACAGGTGCACACACGTTAGGAAGGCCTACATGCTGCGCATGTCTGACCATGATCGAATCGTATGTTATTTGCTAAAAGGGGCGGGGGGCGTGGGCGCAAGTTTTAAAAAATTCAGAAAAAAGGGGAGTTTAAGCCAATAGATTGCGTTAAAATTAGGGGGTTTTACCTAAATGAGTAATCATGTAATCTGTGCCCTCCATAAGATTTTACCCTGGCGCCGTCCCGGCTTGACAACCATAAATATACTGTAGGCCTGTTCTTTTGACTGCAGGTCCGGGATGCAGGTATTGCAAGTCGGGAGTGACTGTGTTGCGAATGCCATCGCAAGTGAGCGGTGCAATAATAAATTAATAGCATTAATAATGTGTTCAATTGCAATAGCCACAATATACAAATACGACATGATTAGTAAGCTTGCGATAATGATGGAGTGAAGTGGGACCCAGTCAAAGCAATTTTTGCAGTTAAATACGCGGACAGTGCGAACAATAATTTCAATAATAGCACAATTTTCAACATTTGAGAGTTGTTGGTAATTGTCCTAGGCAAACTATAGAAGATGTGACAGTATTATATAATGTTTGTGGCGCCCCCTGTGTGCAAGAGAGAAAGTCTGTGAAACGAATGGAACAATTGCATGGGGAAGATTTCGGGGTTTTGCTGTAGCTGCTGGGTCTCAAATGAAATTATACCAAATTCTTACTTGAGCGTGCTTGTTTATGCTACCAATGTGATATTACTGGAGGTCGGCGAGAGTAATTTATGACAGATTTATGTGGGCTGTCATAGCAACTACTGTAATTATTTTGCTGTCAGAACACGAAAAAGAGGGCGTTCTGAATGTCAATATGTGGAGCGTCTTTTACATCATGCAAAGGTCAAATCATCTATACCTGCAAAGATAAGGTCAAAAAGTAGGTATTTGTCATAAAAGAGCAAAACACACACACTCTACAAAATATTTATGAACACTCCCTTAGTTAGCTATTCCGATAATGTGAAATCGAAACAGTGCCGTGTTGAGTGCTGATTTTTTACCCATGACTACAAAATTAAAGGGATCACTATCAGTGATCTTTGTCCATATAGGTTGCTTCTGGTTCATTATCATTTGAGGGTATGTTAGGATACCCGTACTTGTTACATACAGGACAAAAAAATGGATTTTTGATGATTGGTTCGATTTTCTGATTTAGCACATCCCTGATAGTTGCCTTTAACCATCCCTCCTTCTTTTCCTTTGGTGGTATGATTAATCGGCAGATAATCCGGTGGTGACATTGCGACATGGAAATAAATGCCCTTGCGTGGAAAGAAACAAACGCTTTGGAAGGCGGTTTGTTAGAGGACATGGGCATGTTCCAGTACCTTTATTCCAACCCCATTCTAGTGGGTCGTTCAGCCAAGATTTGATCATGTTAAAAGATTGGTTCCCTACGTTCGTTGAAGGTTTAGCTGGTGGGCTCATTAAATGGTACAAAAACCGTTAAATGGATTTAACGTGTGGAAAACAATAAGGTACGTGTCAAACATTATGTTTGAAACGATTCGAAATTTTTGAGCAGATGAATAAAGTGATAAAACAACAAGCTGCTGCTTAACAGGCGACCCAACAGACTGATCGGCCTTTGGTATTTATCTTTAAAAAAAAAGAGCTGCTGATTAGATCAGTATTTTGAGGGCAAACATTGATTGATTTTGAGGTGTTACAAAAGACGAGGGAAGACTTTTTAAAACAAAATATGGAAGATAGCGAAGGTGAGGGCAAAAATAACTCTTGCCTCAAATCAAATATGAGCTTCTTGGATAAGGAACAGGTTGAACTGGAAGCCATTAGCATAGCAAACGTTAAAAATAAATCTATTTCGAAATAGATTTTGTGTGTGTAATTCAAAAGTCAACTAGAACTAACAGAGCTAGTCAGCTAAAATGCTTAATTCCAAAGTTAGAGATGAATCGGTTTTCGTTTCTGCAGTAAACATTTAAAAAACTAGCATATGATATAACGAAATTCGGATACGGAATTTGATTACAAAATCATTGATTCGAAATGAAGGCCTACAATTTTGAGGTAGTATTTCACACGTGATGAGTTATAATTATGGACAAGAACACATGCAAAAAAAAAGATTTGTTTGAAAAATTTAGAGTGCCCTCGTTGGTATCTAATCTCTGGTCAGCCTTACTCTTCCCTCGTTGAACCATTTGAAACCCCGTCGGTAGAGCATGGGATAGTAAAACCGACGGTCCCGTTCAAAATCCGATGGTCAGTGGTTTTTTTTTTCACAGACTCATGTATTATATGTTGTTTTGTGGCAGAATAGAAGTTCTAATCGGCATGTCAGTAGAGACGTTTTCACTTTTGTGTAGGTAATTTCTACCCAGAGATATAAAAGACCAGCCCTCGAACAGAGATTATACACAATATCGAGCCAAATGTTACCGTCAAAAAAATGCCACGAAATCATTGGAAAAAGAAGGGGAGTGTAGTTACACCAAATTACTAATGCTGCAATAGTGTTGGAGATTGGAAAAACTCATAACACATGAGCAAAGTAAGTTGCAATATGTTCTTCCTAGTCCACTATGATTTGTATATTTGAATGTTTTTATTTTTTTTCGAATCAAACTTGACTATAGGTGATGGAATTTTATACAGTATAGCACGCCGCATCTTTATTGAGAAAGGATATAAATGGTTATTTAACTGTGTCATTGTTTTTTATGTCAATCGGTATGATATATAAAAAAGGAAAATTGATTTTATAGCGCGAAGGGGTAATTGCGTGTACTGTGTCAGCTTGTACATGTCAAATCACGAAAATTCAATTATCAGAGAGAATCGGATTTTTCGTTTTAAAGCAGTAAACATTTATGTACAGTATAGACCAGTTAACATTCCTACGTCACTTCTTTTGGTGCCTGCGATCCATTCCTGCGAATCGTTAGGCCCATAGTATTAAAACTCGAACCAAATATACAATGCCCAGGTGTGGAACAGTCAGGCCAACCTATCAAGATACCAGCCTAAACAGGTTTACAAACTGCTGGTACTGGTTATGTGGTTGAGAATGACCTTGAATTTATAGTTGTTTAAGAATGAGAAATAAAGGTAATGGGTTGGGGAACCGGTGTGAAAGCGGATATAGTCCGGCGGGACCAAAGTATCCGCAGGGCTCCAATATCGATTGCCCTATTGTTCACCATTGTTATCAGTCGTGAGCCCGGAGGGACATATTTCCTGCCACACATGTATCTGTTTTTAAGGACGAATTGAAACCATCGACACCATTACTTTTTGGCGTGGAAGAAGAATGATGGCCGGAGCGCGTGTGTCCAGTGGAGTAGAGCATTCGGTCGTGATCGAAAGGTCGTGGTGTTGAGTTTCGCCTGTCGCCAACGCGGTTATGGTGGTTTTGTGTCCTGGGCAAGACCGTTATCTTCACCTAGGTGCGAAATGGGGAGCTGCTGTGGATATTGTCCATTGAGCGCCGCCCAAAGACTATGAGTGTGCCTTGGGAATGTATGGCAGCCGACACGTATTCCAGAGGTAGCGGTTTAATAATTGTAAAGCGCTTTGATACACGTGAAGAGGCGATAATTAAATGCTACAATATTAATAAATGCGAAAAACGATGCCACACTGTTTTGTTAAAATTGTTCTTTTCAACAACAGTTACTCAACATTAAATTAGATAAGGAATATCACTTCATAAAAGGGCTTTTTTTGTGACATAGTCCATTCAGGTTCGAAGAGGTTGTCTGCCCGGGGTTGTCTGCTTTTACGTGTGGCACATGCTTATTGCATCTGTGAAGATCGAGCATTCAACCGCTGATTTATTTGATGTGAAGCAGAGAAAACCCAGTTGGCGTGTTCGGAATTATGGTTGGACCGTAAAGTGTGATTACGCGAGTAGGATAAGCGCGTGGCCTAAGTCTACGTAATGGAACCTTTTTTCACGAACAAAGCAAGCAGTAAAGATAAGTAGCCGAGGAAGGGGGTCGGGTCCTAAGTCGCGGGAGTTATTTCAGAATCTGATTTTATCCCTTTATGCATGATTAGCATCTTAAAAGTCTGACTCAGAGATTGATTTCGAAATATTATTTTTTGTGTAATAATGAAAATAGTCAACTAGAACTAAAGATATTAACCTAAATGCACAATTCCGAAATTTGAGATGAATCGGAAGTTTTCGTTTTGATGCAGTAAAAATTTATGTGTATGTATTACGTCCCATAGGATACTGTGTATAACAAAAATTCGGATTCCGGAATTTTAAAACAAGTTGTGATTTCTATATGAAGGAAGTCAATTTAAGCTTAGCAATTTCACACGTGATTAGTATATGGACAAGCATTATGTACATGCAAAAACACGATTTTTTGGAAATTGAGGGCGCCCTCCTCAGGAAATCTGGAGTCGGCTTTAAAATTTGCCCAAACTTTGATTTTTCTCACGACAGTGCTCATCTAGGCCCACACTATGTGTGCAAGTTTCAAATCACTGATTAGGTTGTTGTTTTTCAGCCACAGGCACATGGGATAAGCCTCCTGAATTAGACAACAGATTAACACCACCGTCAGCTAAGCATGCCTATCAGCCCATTTGGTTATTTAACATAAGCAAGATCCACTGAAACCAATGACTTATCACAGGCAGCGCCCTGATAGGTGAAAGAGCTACTACGACGCGGAAAGGCCGTTACAGCATTATAACTACAAACCGTCGCGGTGTTTTATCCGTCCTGTACTAATGACGCAATCGCCGGCAAAACATCACAACTTATGGATTCCGTATGGTGAAAAGATTGGAGTGCATTGTACTCAGGTGTGCCGATTGAGCATTGGTGTCCCCCACTGCATGATACATTCGTGAATCTGCTTATCGGCAACTGTTGTTGAAATTGACTTAGTTCTCCAGGTAGACAAGACAATTTTTATTCATCTTTCTCTGGCTAAGCATATGACAAGTGTTAAAAAAACGAATTTGCGCTTGTGGCCGGAATCAGAACCGACACCTCCGCATTACTAAGCACGGCGCTCTTACCATTAGCTAACACCCAGGGTGATAGTCATGGAGGATGAATCGAGCAATATGTGATGTTTGACTAACACATCATCTGCGAAGTAAATTGCTTTCACCATATTTTTTAAAATATTATAAATTAACATTTTATTGGGTAATGCCAATCATAGAAGTTGCACATTTACGAGAAAATATGAACCTTTGAATGAATATATCGCTGAGAAAGCAAAATTCGATAATATGCTGTCTTCCACGCCGTTTTATTTCCGGTGCCCGATTGGTTGACAGAACTGTCTCCAGAGGGCTGCCGCATCACGTACGTTTATACCCGGAACACTCAGCAATCAGCGCTGGCAGTAAAATTTTTGCGACGCGTACTCGCCACACCTAGCGAGAGTACTGAAGAGTTTAGCGTTTTTCAGGTGGAGACCGGTGTCAAAAAAACAAATCTTTTAATACGACTGTATGGTGCTCGTTTTTAAAATGTGCTAAAAATAAAAGCGATTGATTGGTATCGAAGGGAGGTTGCACCATGGAACCGAGTCAAACTTGACATCAATCCCGGGGGCATAATATCTCTCCACTGCAGGCTAGCATGGTAGTGCTTACTTCTCAATACTCGTTTATTGATCTAAACGTGATTACGATACCGGTGGAAAGAAACTGAGTGTCTCCCCATGAGAAAGTGTCCCTAGCTACCATAAGCACAATTTACGAATAAAAAACCGGACCCTTGTATACGAGGCCATTTGGGTAGAGTGCTGAAACAAATCGTGCATACAGCACTCATGGAGACAACACAATAGACGATGGGGGTAGGACACGCAGTCACACGGACACTGTATTATATGACATCTGCAAACGCCATTTTTGATGCGAAGTGTCTAGACAACAGTTCTGGCAACAAAACGATGGTAGAAGCGGGAAAGAGGCACAAAATAGGACTACAAGATTTTCATTATTAGGTCTCATAGCTTCCCATTGTTGTGGGCTGGGTGGGCAGCCCCCCTTACACTTAAGTGTTACGGGTTGCTCAAAATTGGCAAGGTATTGATATTAAAATGCGCAAGACATTTGACAATATATCTCATATTTGGATACTATTATTGAGTCCTTGCCTTTTGAAAAACAACTTTCTTTGATTGCCAGCACTACTCTATATATTTAGAGGTCGGGGGTCTTCTCCGACAATTGCTGCTGCTTCATGCTTTGTTGAATGACAACGTTCGTCTTAGAGGAGATCCGGAGGGTGTTTTGAATCAATCCCACCATGCATTGCAATACTGCCTTTATTTACTGTACAGAAACTTAATGTCAGTATTAAGAATAAAAGTGTTCCAAAAGATTCAGACCACGAGGACATGTCTTCATGCTAATATTCCTAAAGATACTTAGTGCTTTGTGGGTGCAAAGAATGAGCACAGAAGTCATGATTTTATGTTTAAGAATAGGATTTTTGTGGGGATCACATGACCGCTGTTGAGTGTGAATTTCCCAAAACTGGTCATAGTGGGGATTGACTCAATGCACCTCTGGAGAAATCCTTGCATGGGAGAAAGATAAGTTGGAATTTGCACTACCAAAATGGACAAAGTATTTATTTACTGATTTTTACAAATTTAACTTAATTCTGAATTTTCATACTGAGTTCATCTTCTGACATAAGACAAATATTGTTCAGCTAATGTAATTATTATACTCTTCCCTTTGTACAGTGTTTTGATGGTGTGTTGTGATCAATGTGTGTGTTTACCAGCCCTTTTGAGTTCTGGCAAAGACAAAACAGCCAAACACTCAGGGAATGTATTGTTCCTAATTGAATATTTTGTCTTACGCGTGTTTGAAATAAACTATATATATCTATATAAAGAAGTAGATTTTGCGAGCGGAGCGATCCAAAAATTATGGGTTAGTGCCTTTTTGCTCCCTCAAAAGGATTACATTTTTCGGTAAAAAAAAATCAACTTATATGACAACCACCACCCACAGAGCCGCCGCCCTACACACACACTGGGGTTGAATTTGGGGCAACATCCCCTTTAAAATATCCTCCCCCCCCCCAAAATTTGGCCAAAAAGAAAGAAAAAAAGAAAAAAAGAAACAGGATTACGGGCCTAAGCAACCAAGATACTGTAATACCGATGGGCTATGTCTTAAAGGAAATATGTCCAGATTCTTAATTTTGAAACTTTGGTATGGATGGAAAGGCTTAAGTACCGTGATTACATATAAATCAAATAAGTTCCAAATTGTCCCATTTGTTGAGTATTTTGCCCTTTAATTTCCCGCCCAATTTACTCGAAAACGATTCCGACAATCCACAACGCAGGCAAATGGTGACGTCAAAGTGATGAACCAATCATAGCGGCATGTTTGCCACTTTTCCTATTCGAGTGAACTGTCCAGGGGGGTAGGACATGCCATCCTAACAGCAACAGCCTGAATCCAAATCGGCTCAACATCCCCGGCGCGACTCGAGTGCAGTCCTTTCAAAGACAATGGTAGGAGGGCGCTAATACGCGTATCGGACGGTTACACTCCTACTTGCCTAAAGTCTAGCCTCGGTCACGAATATTTAAATCTAATGACCGTTATTGGAAAAAAAATAAAAAAAAAATTTACACTATTTTGCAGCGGGGTTAATCCACCAACCCGGCCCGACGGAAGTCATATTTTACCTTTATTTCATCATGAGATTACTAAGATGTATTGAACTAGGGTTTAAAGGAAGATTTTGTAATGAACTGAGACACAGGCTACCATAGTAATGCACGTAGCAGTTCAGTTCACCGAAGTGAGATTTGTCTCACTTTGACGTCACGAGGAGAGCAAAATTGGGCGCTTTTGATCAATGAAGCATTGGGCGAAAAATCCGCCCGTTTTCTCTTCGTAGTCAAAAAGGCAAAAATTAAAATGTCTCTATTTTGTTAATTTTGGCAATCAAATTGTATTATTTTTTCGTGAATTCGGTGATGTATGTAGCTATATTTTTATGAAATGTAAGTCCAAGTGAGCTTGACAAAATCTTGACATATTGCCTTAATGCTATAAAACACCCACTAACAGTGGCTTGCGTAAGGAGTGAAAATTCTTAGGTGGCCTACTTTTTTGCATGACATCTAAAATGTTTTACAAATGTTTAAAAATTGACTAGAAGTGGTTTAATTTTTTGATTGCCATGGTAGACTAATAATGGCATTTGGGACATATATAGTTGGGGGCAATTTAACACTACTCCCGCGCTCATCAATTTCCCACTTTGAGTCCGTACCGACTATAGAACATCTCGTGCTGGGCTTTTTGACGTGCCGTGAATTTAGTGATTCATACCTAAAAAAGTTTCTATCACCATGGCCCGTATTCTCAAACGATGTTTAAACGCTAATCACAATACTCCCAATACATCGCAATTAAACGCCCGCTAAAATAACGGTCCAACAAATTCTCCACACTGGTTAACTTTAAACGCTGTTTAAATTTTAGCCGAACATCGTAAAACATGCCTAAAACGTTCTTAAACTTAGACTTGGTCTGGTGGTAGTTTAAGGCGTGTTTAACTTCACGTTTCCATCAAATGCCTGATATTTTCAGTTATAATGTTACTCGTGGTTAGACCATTACCAGACGCTCCATCCTTTATTTATCTATCTTTCTTTCCGTATCCTTAGTGAATTCTTCGCGTCCATGTTTTATTTTCATGCTCGTGTTTATCTGTTATCGTATTGAATGATAGCAGTGGGGCGCAACGACATAAAACAGTTTTTTAAATAGGCCCGGGGTTTTGTCTGCATCATTCAACAAATTCTTAAGCTCCTTGCGTAACGTGACATTCTTGAAATACCCTTGGGCTTCCTGCATTGCATTTACAACTACGGAAGGGCATTGTCTGACATATAATATTGTTCACGCACACGTAATGATATAGGCGAAGTATATTTTACAGTTCGGTGGATGGATATTTACGGCGTTTAGATACATGGTTAGGTAAACGACTTGTTAGAAATATTTAACCTGCGCTTTTTTTAAACAGTGCGTTTAGCTAACCACATTTTAGGCCTAACCAACCGTTTATTTTTAAATATCTTTGAGAATCTGCCCTATGTTGAAAATTTAGTCATTTAGTGATTGTAGCTTGTACTTTTGGGTCATGTTGCTGTGGTTCCTCGGCGAGTTTTAAATGTGAAAAAAAATACGCTGAAAGTTGGCAATTTTGCCCATAGACTGTGTAAAGTGAGTCCGTGGTATTTAACCTCAAAGGTTTAAGCATGCTTCTGCAGCACGGTTTCTTGCATCCCAACTAAACAAAATAGAGTGTCTAATGTCAGAATGCTGTTTTTGCTTGGCATGCTCAACAGTTGTAAAATTGCAAGAACCTCAACCAGGAATCATGAGTATCGCCGAGTTTTGATCATTTATATTAAAAGAGGTGAGTACATCCTGTCAGACCAATTACAGCACTCAATCGGCCCAAAGGAAGCGGTCGCTTCATTATCACAAGCAAGATCTTGTAGAGTTGGTTTGTAAAATTCGTTTAAATTACGCTTAGTTTCTTTCAACATAGA
>JAMKCH010047401.1:0-10985 GCA_023653785.1 Ophioderma brevispina | reverse complement strand
CAAGGTTTAAAACAACCCCAGCAATTTCACACAGGACATGAATCAGATGGGGCCAATTACCATGTAATGTGTCATTCATTTTTGTTATTTTCTTCCGTGTATGATAGTTAACGTACTAGCTTTGTGGTTTCATTCTCTTCTGGCAATTTAGTATATCGAATGAATACCGCAAAATTTGTTATTTATCTTTCACATATTTACGTCAGTTCCCCCTGACTTGTATTCCAAGGGGATATCATGCCGTGTATGGCCTCCCAAAACGCACCCTAAGCTTGTATTTTCACTTGCCAAGAAAAACACCTAAACAAGTATTTTGGTTTGAATTCTGCTACCCTAAGCAAAGTATTGTGGTTTGCATTTTGCTACCCTGAACAGTCAATTGAGTGAATGTTAAAAATGCACCATAAACAAGCATTTCATGATTTTGTACCCTAACTGAGTCTCGGTTTATAAAATGACTTGTAAACCACCCCTCCCTTACACTGAACAGGCATTAAGTATCTTATTGTACCCGCCCAGGGGTTTGTTGGGTATTCATGCTCATCCCCCCCCAAAGGGGTTCTGAAAGTGACACTTAATAGACCAATTTTCAGTGAAATGACACCTAACGGGAACAGTTTTGGTGAAAGTTATACTAGTTTTCACTGAAAAATATACCCCTAACGGAACCAATTTACAGTGAAATTATACCACTTGTCGGCCTGATTCTCAATATATGAATAAAAGATATACCTTTAAAAATCGCCAGATACAAGAAAAATGGAATCCTGTACTACTATTATGCAAGACAATTATACACTAAGGGTAATTTTGCTGATAGTTTAGGTTAATTCTCATGGCCTATTTATGTCATTAAACCATTCACAATCAGAGCTGAATTTGATCCCATAGCTGTATAGTCACGAATTTGCAGCTCGTCCCGCTTTTTTGTGAACGAGCATGGTACCCGACCAAACCCCCCCCCCCCAAACCCCTGCATTGATAAGTATTCACACGTGATTTCATTCCAAGTTTAAAATTTGCTAGGAACCTACACGCCGTTATAAGTTCATTGGCTCTAAAGTTCAAAGACTATTGCGGACAAAACTTTGAAGGACTTCAAATTCATATCTAGGGCCTCTAAGTTCACATTTAATTAATAAATTTCAAGTCTTTCAAAGTTTTGTTCATTAAATTAAATAAATCTTGAAATTAATTGGTCATGTCGTAATTGACAGTTTTTGTTCTGTAAATGTACCCATTCATGAACTAGAACCTGTAACAATATAAGACCTTATTTTGTTGACAAAAGAGGACTCTAATTCAGTGTCTGCAATTGTGATTTAATTGTAGTTAGCACGCGGAAACTGATGAAATGTAAAATGCAGAGAAAATATGTGAAATTAAGAGAACGGAAGAAAATTCACTATTTCAAGCATTATTATGTTTGTAAGGATCAAATAGGTTAGTCCCCACATACCCAAAAAAAATTGCAACAGAAGGTTTTTGCATTTCTGGTGTTATAAGGTGAGTTTAATAATATATCAAAAGTTGCACAAATCGGAGTCCCAGAAGGGTTTCAAAAAACTATGACATAAACAAAATGGCCGTTCCGCCATTTTGAAAGAAAAACAAAATCCTCATATCTCTGGCAATAAATGAGCAAAAGGACAAACAAAGTTCTGTTCCTACTAATTATAGCATTACAATCCAGTAAAATTAGTTTTATGATTGTTGGGATATCATCTTGACCTATTAAATGAATATGGCCGCCAAAAGCAATGTTTGAAAATACAAATTCTTGTATCTCTGGTACGTATGGGCAAACACGATGTCATTTCCTACTAATTCTAGCATAACAAATCCATTTTGTATCTTGGGGTACCGGATGGGGCCAACAAGATGTCATTTCTACTAATTCTAGCATAACAAATCCATAAAATGGGTGTTATGACGTTATGATATCACCTTAACCTCAAAATTCAAATATGCGCTTGCCCATTCCGCCCTGTTGAAAAGTACTAATATTGTATCTTTGTGCCGGATGGGCAAAATGCACAAACAAGATATTCATTCCTACTAATTCTAGCATTACAAATCCATTAAAATGGGTTTTATTAAGTTGAGAGATCAGCTTGGCCTCTAAATCCAATATGGCTGCCATCTGCCATGTTGAAAAGTATGAATCTTTCATCTCTGATACCAAATGGCAAAAAAAACCTGGGAAATTAAGGTGTTATTTTGATATTATAAGTGAGGTATAAGAACTACTTAAGATGGTTGTTTTAGTGGGCTATTTGTCCTAAAGCTGTAAATAAGTTTTCCTAGAGAGGAGTTTGCAGTTGAAGGTTTTGGTGGATCAGTCTTGAGGTTATAACATCCAAAACAGAACAGTTAGAGCAAAACTACACTTTCCACCACATTGTTCTATGAGGAGGCTCCTGGAATTCCTATGCTGATGCTAAACCTAAGAGTGTATAGACCCTAGTCTCCGGCGGTCAGTAGGGCAAGATTCTGACCTTGCGTTGAGACCCCAAGGTTCTAACATGGTCAGCCATCAGAGAGAATTTATTCCTTCTACTGTCCACATCTGGATGCCCTTCCAGAGCACATTCCTACTTCCTGCTACTAATCATGGGCGGCTTAAAAAAAGGAGGTTAATTGCTATCGCGGCATCAACCCACCAGTGGTTTCTACCAGATGTTTCTGCGTTTAATGCCCTGGTATGCCTCTACATTTAAACAAGACTCCGATTGCTGACCATGAACAGGGACATCATTGCATTGCAACCTTCATTTCTTGCGATTCAGGATCCATATGGGAGTACAAAAGTTCGGGAACAAGCTCGTAACACAGGGTCACCATGAATTACTTTCAAGAAAAAAGGCTTCGTGGCCAACTACAGGATGTAGGCAAGTAGTATCGCAACCTGATAAGCATGGGAAAACAGCGATTAGAGCAAATGTTATCCAATGAATACACTTCTCGTGCTAGCGTCTTTGTTGTTATCTATTGTTTCCCGTGCGTTATCTACTACGAATAGGTTTCGAGAAGGATACTGGGGTGTTATTTTTAATAACAGGCTCTAGAGCGTGTTATTAGCTTAAGCAATTGCACACTCGGAAGCTGAGGGTTCACAACTAAACGAGCGGGTCACGGTGATAGTATTAGAAACTAAACACCCTGCCTCCTGACAAATTAGACCCTATAGCGGCGCTGATCTGTAATATACTGCTGGCAAAACTTAAGCTACAAATTCTATGGTTCACACCTGGCAACGTACGTGTGTAGAAATATAGAGCGGTGTGACTGACCTGTTAATGAACTTTTCAAAATTGATTGATCTTTACATGAAACATTTTTTATAAATAGACATGACACAATTATTATTTTACAGCAGCAATAGATGAGTAATTCAGATATTCAGATTTATTTTTCATTAAAGGCTGTCATTTCTAAAAATTTGTATTGAGAACGGCAATTCCTTAAGGGTAATTGCAAGAACACAAAATGAAAACAAACACAGAAACATACCCAAGAAAATTTTATGGTGATCTGACCAACACTGGTGATTATAGAGGTCTCACCCTCCCCCCCCAAAAAAAAGGTACGAATACCAGTTTAAAACCTCTTTGAGATCCAACTTTCAGAAGCTCCCAATCCTACGCCGTCATTTCCATTTGAAATCAAATGCTGTTTCCACCAAATGTCGACACAACCGATACAATAAAGAGATTTAGAAATATACACAGCAGCGTGTGTTTCGGGAGAAATAGGGTTAATAGGCTTTATTCCGTTCGGCTTGGTGATTTCTTTCATCAAATCCTACTCCAAGGATACACCAAAACACTCGTCATTCTTTGCTTCATATTAAGAAAAGCACTGATCAAAAACCATCTAGTTACTGGAAGGGTAATGGCCAGAGCAATCAATAGACCCATTTGGTTTGGTTACGCCGTCAATGGATGGTGACAAGGACACAAATGAGGTTTTAAATGTGTTACATTTAAATTGCGACACATTATTTCGTAATCAATCCAATTTTAGCATGTTTTAACAAAAAAATGTTTTAAAAATGTTATTAATAATCATACTCTAAGTGTAAAATATAGAATCAATTCGCTATGATGGCTGTTCGTTGAAAATCACAAGCTTCACGCTTGATGACTTGGTTAACGTACCCTCTCGCGGCAAAGCCGCTCGAGGTAGTTAACCAAGCATCAAGCGTTCAAACTTGTTATTTTTAACGAACGCCATCTAGCTCATTGATTATCTATCTCATAAGCACTTCAAAAGCTTCATAGCATAACCATAGTTTTCTTCTTGTCTCTGCAAGACCGCAGTAAAGATCACACACAGCCCCCTCTTCTGTATAATGGAGAAGAAGTATTAATAGATCTGTGTCTTCCGCCAATATGGATTTTTGGCTTAATTTCAATGCCGCGGGGACTGCTTTTTTGCTTATCAACATCTGCATAGATCCTCCTTCCCGTCTGCAAATTACATGCAGACCCTCTGTTGCAATTAGGGGGGGGGGACGGTCACCAATTAGTTATGAAGCTGCTATCCACATTATTTGAGAGAATGTCTTCTTTTTCCCAGTAAATTTTGTTTTCATTTGCTGTCCTACTTATTTTTGCAATCCTAGTATTGCGATGTTCATATGTGTTCCCTTTTGTGTTAGTTCACCAGTGTATCCTTGAACACAACAGAGTCTTTGATAGTGCCAACTGTGAAAGATGCATCTCATCAATAACCTTCAACATGGAAGATACAAGAAGACTTGTCAAAGCTGCAGCCCGAGTTTGAAAAGCATTCTCCCTTTTACAGGAGAAAAGCCTTGAAAAATTGCACTGGGATAAATGCTGGTGAGGATGTCAATGTACAAGATCTGTTCCAAGAAGGCAAAGATACAGTCAACAAATGGAAAACAAGCTCATTTTTCTAATTAGCTACAAACGGAAAGCAAGTCACGCTCCTTGCATCTCCAAGGCTGTCCAGGTACCGATTACCAACGCTTTTATATTAAAGCTTCGTGTTAGTAGCATCCGAGAACTGGTTTCGATGACTGGACATTTTATCTTATTTTCAATTTTTTGCGCGAACAAGTACGTTTGATTACACGGCCTTGAGAATGTCTCAGCACTTGTCATAAAGAAACAATTTACATATGGACGTATACGCTGACGACCGTAGAAAAGAATGGTGATACACTATTCTCATAAATGGCCGTTTCAAAAAAATAACTTTGGGGATTGGACATTCCCCTCTATAGAGCGGGAGCAAGGGACTTGGGTCAAACATCATCGGTCATGGTCCCACTAATCTTCGCTGTGACAACCTTGGTAGTTTGAGTATGGACCCCTAACATCAATACAGATAGTGGTGTGTCAACATTGTTGTTCACTTTTTTCAAAAGGGTCAATTGAAGTTTACACAGGGTTCAAACTTTTAAATTACTCCAAGCGTGTTTGAAATGTAGGCCCATATTGGTCCGTCTAGTCCCCACGGATTCAAAAATGTATATTTTGTACCATCTACTGACCCTTGGTTTTAGAGTTTTGGGTAAAAATAACTAAAAGAGGCAAAAAGGGTCAATTCCATTTGTATCAGGGGTCAAAATCAGAAGGTGTTCCAATTTTGGAAAAAATGAAACAAATTGTTCATACTAGCTTAATGTGTCAAATCAAGGAATAGTTTTGTAGCATCTGCAATGCATGTTATCATGCTATGTGACAAATAGGTCTGGGGCAACAATAATCCAATTGGCAGTTGAACCTTCTTTGACCTTAATCACATAATCAAACTAAATACTTTTTGGGAGTCATTCCTCAGGCAATAATTTGCAGTCTTTAAAATATAATCAGAGTAGCTAAATTTCATTTGCTTAGGTAGGAAATTAGCAAGTTCACAATTTTTATACAAAGAAATAATTCCCTATCTTGATCCGTTCCGAGGAATATTTTTTGATGATAGAAAGCTTTACTTAGTGCAAAACAGGGCTTTTTCGTTTTTGACGGACACCTGATATATGGAATCCTCTCATTGCAAAACGTTAAAGATGTACCTTTCATTCCTTTCCATAGCATTTTAATTTTATGAACATTCAGTAGATATTCTTAATAAATGCAAATTCAACTACTTTTAAAGGTAATGGGAATAGTTTGGCAGTGTTAGCATTCACCAGATGTATCAAAGATATGATTTTTAACTGTTTTTGGGGGCTATTCCTTCCACAAATTAGCCACGATTTTCTGGAAAAAATGGACCTAAGCAAATTGCCTCTTTATTTGTAAACATTTTAAACAGGCTTCACTTTCAGTTTTGATTTCTGCGTCATAATAGTGCATGCCAACATTAATCAACCCTGTAAAACTGGCAATTCCATGGAGGGGAATCTTGACATCCAAGGCCTACAAAGTTCAGTGTACATTATAGTGCCCTCTATGTGTCCAATATCCATAAAGATCTGTGTAATCTACCTTCCAGCAGAAACGTCCAGTGTTAACCAGCATGAAATTTTGTAAGTTTGACTGTATTGCCTGCCTTGAGATTATTTGTCCCTTTTCTGGTTTGGTCATAAGATACTTTAAAATATGTGTTCCAGAATTATGGAAGGAAAAAACAACAAAACTTTTTTTCACCATGCCATAAACTTACAAAAGTCTAACCCATTTAAAAAGTTCTTGTTCCTTGCTACATAATAAATTGTTCATACAAAGAAGATCTAAAGAATCTACTATAGAGGGCCTAACCATTTCTTTTCTCCTATTTTCTTATTACACAACACCACCGTTGATGTTGACATTTTATGTTATTGATCACATGACATGCGAGATACTCTGAGCACGACTAGAATGAGAAGAGTGTCGCTAGCCCGATACCTGCTGCAGGTTTTCTTTTGTGAGATGCGGTTACAAGAGCCTGAAATCCAATTTGCCGAGGTATTGAACTTTTGGAAAGAGACCATGCAGACGACACAGAAGTTTGGGAGTAGCTACTTGGAAGATCACCTCTCTTTCTTCAAGACCGTGCATCTGTGATGAAGTGTCTTTGCCTAATGGCAGTATGCCCCACGTGGTCAAAGCCTCTTGACTTGCCTTATAAGGTGGACTCGAGACAAAAACTTGACCCCGGGATTGACCGTGTTAGAAACGGTGTGATTTATTGGTCTCTTCTTATTTAGCAGGGTTTGGAAAAAGTCTATCTTGCAATACTAAACGGCCAGGTTGTCTTAATCCTTGGGGAAGAATTGTTGAGATCGGCGCCAGAATAACGAAAATTTAGCATCTCTGGTGAGCACTAGCCATTGCGCCTGCACATCGAAGAAACTGACAGCTCGTTTACAACAGTTCTTTGGACACCAGTGGTGATAACCTTAAACCATGAGTTAGAATGGCACAAGATCGCCAGACTGACACCCGGAGTCTTTTTTTTGGGGGGGGGGGGCTTTGAATTAAGTTCTCGCGTGTAGGTAACTCTACGGGAAGTTTGGAGACTTTCAACATGGAATTATTTGTGAAGTGGATATCATCAAGCAGGACGCTAGATGATTCGGCGAGCAGTAGTACAGATGCTATCAATAGAGCTCAGCTATCAGGGACTGAGCCAGGAATTCTCAAGATCGTGTTCATCGTAGTGGGGTGATGTAAATAAAATTAAAACCTCGGTAAATTAACCTCGTGTTTGAGCAATACTCATTGATTGTAATTTTGGTGGTGGAGGTTACTTTTGGTCATTTTCAATTCTTTTCCATAGACGCAAACCATTCCCTGCCGGCTTTTTGGTTATGTGCAGGCATGCATGAAACAAAGTTGCTGAAATAAGAGCCCTAATAAATCATGGGGAGAAAAACACAACAACTTCATGTGAAAAACATTCATTCTAATATGGCACCAATCAATTTCAAAAGTGTCAATTTTTTGACTCTGTAGTACTATCCTAACACTCAGTTTTGAACCAGTAGCTTTTGACTTCATTAGGACAGCTGTTGGTTCCTGTTACGTTTGCTGGTCAAAGTGATATTCCGCCCAAAAAAGTTTCCAACCAATGCACGCCGGCCGAGAGCAATACACGAAACGTGAGCATTGCAAGCGGGGCCATTTTAACCCCCTTAAAAACACCAAAAAAAACCCCGCATTTTAGGGGTCTCCCCTTAAGCCACTCCAGGGGCCATAAGGTGGGCCCCTCGCTACGATTTCACTCTCACCATGTTGGGCCGGTTAATTAATTGCGCAGGCGCTAAAAATCCCAGTCCGACCACGTTTTCCCCGCTTGCTAAAACCCCCTTTTTTGTGTAATTTGATGTAATTGTCATTGACATTTTTTGCTCCTTTCATCCAAAAAATAAACATCCATGGGGGTGGAACCCCCTTCGGAAGAGACAGTACCAACATGTCTAGCACAAACACCGGATATTCCAACACTTATTTTGGTACCATAGATAGCTATGCGTCCTCCTCTTCCATGATACAAAATGAGTACCAACCGGCCTTGCCAGTATGTCGCACCCCCCCCCCCCCAACAATAACCCCCCCCCCCCCCCCTGTGACGTCATAAAAGAATGTCAGCAAAAATTGTCAACGTTCCATATATAACACTGTAGATAGGGAAAATTCTTTACAAAAATTAGGAATATCCGATGGTCATGCGATTTTGGGCTCTACTTGATGGGACAATTGCAAAATATCAATTTTCCACCTATATCATTGATTTGACATACTTTCCTTCAACCATATGACGTCATATGACGTCATAATGGGGGCTTTGGTACTTATTTTGCTACCAATTGAAAGAAGAAGAAACTCTAAGTTATTCCTGTGATACCAACTTTACAGGAATCGGATGTCGTAACGGCAAATCACGGGGGTGGTTACCCCCCCCCCCCACCGAGAGTTTTGTACAAAATGGCTTAAGGTAGATGAGGTAAATTAAAGGTGATTCAGAGATTTCCCATGAGGGCGCCCTCAATTTTAAACAAATTGTGTTTTTTGCATATACATATGCTTGTCTATATATACTAATCACGCTGTGAAATAGCTAAGTTCAAAATCGAAGTCCTTCAGATAGAAAATGACATCTTTGTTTAAAATCCGGATCCGGAAATTTTGTTATAGGCCTAACAGTATTCTATGGCACTGGTATATACACATAAATGTTTACTGCATCCAACGAAAAAATTCCGATTCATTCAAACTTTGGGAATTGAGCATTCTATGTGACTATCTTTAGTTCTAGTTGACCATTTTTTAATTAATATATTAACAAATTATATTCTGAAATCTCTGAGTCAGACTTTTATAAACCGTAAATATCAGGCCCCTCAGGATATTGTGGACGTGGGCACCAAGGTCGAAAGTCAGAAATACCTTTAAACAAAACAAATGAACCTTGTGAACAAATGTTCTGAATTTTACATACAATGTCGTACTGATTAGAGGTTAATGGCGGAATATTTTTAGCTTCGACTGCATTGGCCAAAAATCAATGTACGCGCGCCTCAGTTTGACGGACAAACATCATGGCACAGGCCCCGCAGGGGCGCATGCCCTTATGACTCTGGTCAAACTGACGCACCTATGCATTGGTTTCGCCAAGCAGAGAAACTAAAAATCTACAGAATTAACCTAATTGAATCACGTGTTACGGTGGACATTTTTACAAGAAAAATAAGAATATGTCTGAAATCCAATGCAGCAATGTTTCTACCCCATTTTAACGAAAAGATGCCACATACCCGCTATAAAATGATCCATCCAACGTAGGGCCTACGTAGCACGTCAACGTTCAAGGCATGACGCGATGTTCATTAACATACGCACCACGCAATGAAAATATCAATCATGATTTCTCGCAGCAGGGAAATGATGTAAAAGTACATAGCTTTCATAATCTGCAAAGAAAATATTTGAAAAAACAGTTGTGGGGTTGGGAATAAAACTTCAAAAGTAAAAATATAAAAACTGCTGTATTTTGTGATTTTTACATATTGACGCTAAAATATCACAAATCATGCAAATTGTTGACAAAGGGACACATATCATTGTTTTTATTGGTTGTATCATATACATCATCTATGACAAAACTGATTTGTTCATTTCCCATTTAATCACTATTGAGCCATCTATGGACCCACCTTAAGCTTAACATTTTAGCAGGAAGCAATAAGATAGAACCTTTGCCAAAAGCATGCAGGGTGTTACTGAAAAATGCATCATTTATGTTATACTACATTAAATCAGAGCATGTTCATTATTCCAAATTTAGCCACATTAACCCTAAACAGCACTGAGGTGCTACAAATACTACGAGCAAGACTGAAGAGTCTAAATATCGTCTCAGCTACAGGAACAAAAGGGAAAAAACAGACAAACGTGAAAAAAGAGGGGTGCATTTTCTCCACTCAGTGCAGTAGTATTTTGTAGCATTTTGGTACTGTAAGGTAAAACATATTCGCATCCGTTAGGGTTAATAGTGCTTGGTGACCTGAAACGATTCAAGGCGAGGGTCACCAAAAGTGACCTTTATTGCATAGTGAAAAGTGTATTAGGTTACCATATGTGAAACAAGTGAGCCATAGCTAAATGTATCCACATTTGGTACTGTGCTGGTGATCAGTGACTTAAGATTAATAAAAAAAATAGTAAAGAGAATAAGTGCCCCTCACCCATGTTGTAAACATACCCTAAATTGTCTGCTAACATTTTTGGGTGTGTTCATATGTGCTCTTGCTCGTTACGGGGTTTGACCTACTCTTACACAACATTAAATTGTAAATATGGACTGGCGCAAGCAATTATGATTTAGTCCTACCCAATAAAGAGACAAGAACTTACTGTTAACTCTCTAACGGCCTTCAAAGATACACTACAATAATAGTTCGGACTATTTCCCTATAACCTGGAGTCCCCATCTCCTTGTCTGCAAACTGTTGGAGCAAACTATGCACAGACACGGACCTGCAGAGCAATGAAGCAGCCACACATTCCACCCATCTCTGGCTAGAA